>RDPX01000262.1:558131-628390 GCA_003991215.1 Morbakka virulenta
GGGAAGGAATACTTTGCTCAGGACTGATTTGATTGTGCCATATAATTAACCATAACCCATATATTGAACAAAATTCCTCAATAACCCTTGAACAGATTTCTAAAAATGTTTTTTCACTAAAAGGTATTATCTTCATGCATTATCCAAGTAAAAAATCTTATTAGAAGAAATCAGCACAAAAAAATTGGAAAATATTTGAGGGCTGCAGGCAATGAAAAAATGCTGGGAGATCCAATCTGTCTTGATTGGATCTTCCAGTATTTATGTTTTCTTCGTAAAGCACACCCCAGTGCCTAAATTAAACTCTTGAAAAAAAAAATTCTAATTAATCCACGTATTTTACTAAAAGATTATTAAGACTTTGAACTCATTTGCCCTCTCGAAAAGAGTCGTTTATCCTTAAAACATGTATTTGAATACTAATTCAAAGTTGATAAATCCAGAGATAAGTCCCTATTTCAATGTAACTACTTTTCTACAAGACAGCAATTGCACTGCATTAAAATCCTGAAAATATCATGGTTTCTCTAACTATCCAAGCATGTAGAATTTATCATTCAGATTTACAACTGCAAAAATGCATAAAAATTGGTTCTTTGAATCATAATAGTTTTTTCATGGTCCATGAAAGGAAATGCAACCAGTTACTCAGGCGTGTAGGGAGAAAGATCTACTGGGAAAACAATTTTCTGCTGAAATCGCCTAGTACCACCAGTGCTAGAAGGCTTTGGTAGAATAAAAACAATATCTTCTCTTTCATGTGTATGCAATTCTGCATCATCAGGCATTGAGAATATGCAGTGCTCAGAGCTATCTTTTGTGGGAAGACATTGCATAATTTTGGATTATATTTCATCATCATTGACCTCATCTACTAATCCAACATAGTGGTGGATAATCTTCTTACCAGCAAATTGTATGAGGATGTAATCTCCAACTGTGGGTTTGGCAGGATTTCCATGTAGCTGATCATCTAGATTCCTATCAGAGTACGAGGCTTCCTCCTCACCAGATGTCATATCTGGCATTATATCTTCCTCCCTGCTTATCTCTAATTCCTGATGAGCTTCTCTAATCAAACATCTAGTTGGCTTAGATTTCTTCTTAACAATGGTTCTTTTCTTTGCATACCTCTTTTCCTCCTGCTCGGCTATCTCCATTCGCACTGGAGTATCAGTTAGAACTCTTGTTCTTTGCGGTTTTCTTCCTCTCCCCCTTTTTCTGGTGAGAGGAGGGAATTAGGAGGTATGTGCATTAATGGCCTTGGTATTGCATGAAATGGTGTTTGCTGAACACCAGAGAGACTTGATATTGATGTGCATGGGTCAGGCACACTGCTATCTTTAGCTGTTGATGCAACGGACTCTACTGTAATTGCTGGCATGGCTTTGTCACTGTTCAAAGGATGATCTGTAACATCAGAGGGTAGAAATTCATCATCAGTAAAGATGTTCCTGTCAAGAGGATATATGCCACTCACCCTGAACCCTGATTGAATATTGGTAGAGGTCATGGCACGAGGATATGCCTTTCCAACTAAATTAGGAATTTCATAAATGGTCATTGTTTTCCCTTTATTTTCTCTAATC
Source organism: Morbakka virulenta (assembly GCA_003991215.1). NCBI lineage: Eukaryota > Metazoa > Cnidaria > Cubozoa > Carybdeida > Carukiidae > Morbakka > Morbakka virulenta. Next base: position 559,721 of record RDPX01000262.1, read on the forward strand.
CAAGCATCTGCAGCAGCATTGTAATATGCTTTAAAGGGGCTAAATACTGTTCTATCAAGGGGCTGCATTTTGTGAGAGCAATGAGGTGGGAATGAGAGTAATACTACACCATTCTCTCTGGCAAAGTCAATTAAATCAAGGCTTATATGGCTGTCATGATTGTCCAGCAATAAAAGCACCTTATTTTCTGGTGTGCAGTTCAAGTGTGCAACAAAATGCTTCATAAATGCCGGGAATGTTTCTCTTGTCATCCATCCAGATGGGTGTGCAACACCAATGGAACCTGTTGGTGCTCCATGTAGAAAGTGGTCCTTGAAGTGTACTCGAGGAAAAACAAACATAGGAGGCACTGTGTTCCCAGTAGCACTTATAGCACAGCAGATTGTAACCAGTTGTCCACGCTCAGCAGATACAACTGAACCAACTTCTTTGCAACCTGTTTCAGCTATTATCTTTCCTGATCTTTGTACAGTGGTGCATGCACTTTCATCCAGATTCCAGATCTTTTCAGGAGTAAATCCATACTTGTCAAGAACAGCTTCATAGTTATCAAAAAATAATGAGACATTATGGCGATTGAAGCTTGTAGCTCGACCAAGAGCAGTAGCTTTTGGCGCCCTCAATGAAATATTCTTGTGCTTTTTCAGGAAAATAGTCATCCAATCCCTTCCAGCCATTTCATTTTCAGCCCATGCATGAGGGAAATCTAGGGACAATAGACTGGCATATTCAAAAGCCAACCGCCGAACTTCCTTTGTGCCAAGTCCAAAGTACAGCTTAGATGCCTTTAGAAGATATTGAACTAGTAAAGTCTCATGTTGTGGCATAAAAACTGCACACCTCTTGGCATACCCATACTTTTCCAACTGAACACTTATGACTTCATTATCTGGAACAGTGTTCCTTGATTGATCATTCTTTACTTTTAAACAATATCTACGAAGGGTGACATGAGGAATTTTAAACTCTTTTGCCACTGTGCAACATGGCCTTCTTTCAATTACCACTTCATGAACTGCACGCTCCATTTCATCTTTAGGAATATTTCCATGGTTTGTTTTTCTCTTGTAGTTTCGCATCTTTAACAGGTAGGATCTTTTGCTGAAAGGCAAAGTAGAAGGCAGTCTTGGTAATTCTGGATACAATTAAGTCCTAAACTTTTTAAAAACCCATTCAAAAAGTCATCAGTTTGTTAATTATAATAACTGTCCCCATGGGGGCAGGTTGGAACAGTGTTCCAACCTGCCCCGTCAAGCCTGTTCCAAGCTGCCCCACACATATCCTTTGCCAATCCATGTAAGATACAACAAACCAAATGAAATCAACACAACATTCTATAATGCATTCCAACTAGTAATGTTTAAGTAATTAAATGACCAAAGGATTCAACTTTGGTTGCTCCTGCTGCTAAAAAAGGTTAACATTAAAGATTTGCAAAAAATTTACTTTGACATGAAAAAATCAAACAAACCTTTCTCAAAACTGTGTTGATTCCTCAATGTCTCTGAGTTCAATGTGGTAGATGAGCAATGTGAGAGGCTATTCCACGATGACAGCAATCTCTGCACCAGCCTCCTTAGTTTTGAAAAAATACAATGTTTCAACCTGCCCCATGTTCCAACCTCCCCCGTTCTCCCCTACAACTAACGGTTTTGGTTCTTGGCTTTTATTCCCTGTGTTACACAACATGACGACTTTTCCTGGAAAAAGTTTTTAACTCAGCCTCGTTTCTCATACAGAAATAATTAAAAAAAAACAAGAAATGGTCACCCAATTGTAAAAAAGTACTTTTTTGGAAGTGCTCGTCAGAAAGCGTGAAGAAAGTTTGCATTTTCGGTGGTTGAATTTCTTCCGCAACTTCTGAAGGAGGTGAAATTCCTCCCCTGTGCTAAGCTTGAATTTGGCAAAGTTTTCTGCACCTTTCGTTTTTAATGTACTTGCAACTGTGCAACAATTGAGACCTGATATAGGCACATCACCGTTAGCTATACTCTAACAACTTTTTACTTCAATGGCGAACAGAAGACTTGTATCCTTGTCGTCATCTGTACCATATTCAGAAGAAGCTGGAAATAGAGTAAGTAGTTTTTGAATAGTGTAAGTACAAATAACTCTTTGCACTTCTGTAAAATATCTCCATATCTCGATTCAAGGTTACAAGGGGTCCATTTACATTTCGGAAGAAAAAGCTCTAAACAAGAACATATCCAACTAAATCAAGCACATTTCGATTCTCCAATAAAAGCCTTATCTTATGTCTTATGTTTCGGTGCTGGGTTTTTGGTACGATTAATTGTATTGGTATTTGCATGTTAAAAAGAATACCATGAACTTTGTTGAGGGGCAATATTTTGATGGTGTTTTATTTAAGACCTTATTTGAATTAAGTACAGACCAATTCTTTTCAATAACATTAATCACAAATACAAAGCAGAACAGAAATAAGAAATAAATATCAATCTCAGTATAATCCTGAACATAACCTAACATGAAAGTAAAGAAGAAAGAGAAACAAACTTTTATTGCAAAAGCACATGAAAGAAGACTGATCGTGCGACAAAGTCAATGGGTGAATGTCATCTCGTTTACATGCTTACAATACAGGCAACTCCACAATTATTATTAACCATACCTGTCGAAGCTGAGCTTCCAAGGACTTTCACTACTTCACTATATAGCCTATATATAATTTATAAATGTGAAGTAACCGCCTCCAACTTTCCGAAGAAGCTTTACACAGGCTTAACAGAGAAAGACTTTAAAACCAGATGGAATGGTCATAAGCAGTCGTTATCAAACAGGAAGTACAAAAACAGTACATCGCTATCTTCCTACCTATGGGGCGTGAAAGACAACCACAAAACCACACCAAAGGTGAATTGGTCGATAATTAAATACGCCAAAACCTACACAAACAATGCACGCACACGTTCACTTTGTTTACAAGAAAAGTTTGAAATTTTAAACTACCATAACAAAAGCGAGCTTTTAAACAAAAGGAGCTAACTGATTGCCAAATGTTGACACATGAACAAATTCCTTCTCGCTAACTAGAATCAAAAGAATAACATATTTAAACAGTGTTAACAACCTATTATGTCCTGTTCTATTTTTACCTATTGTTGTAGTTCTGAATAGCCTGTTTATATATATATATATATATATATATATATATATATATATATATATGTGTGTGTGTGTGTGTGTGTGTGTGTGTGTGTATGTGTGTGTGTGTGTGTGTGTGTGTGTGTATCTCAGTAATATTCACTTTTACACGACGTATGGTATTTTTAAGACCCAACATTAAATTTAAAAGGGAATATTCTCATTACTTACCACACTGCTGTAATAATTAAGGAAAACATTTATTGAGTANTCGATAATTAAATACGCCAAAACCTACACAAACAATGCACGCACACGTTCACTTTGTTTACAAGAAAAGTTTGAAATTTTAAACTACCATAACAAAAGCGAGCTTTTAAACAAAAGGAGCTAACTGATTGCCAAATGTTGACACATGAACAAATTCCTTCTCGCTAACTAGAATCAAAAGAATAACATATTTAAACAGTGTTAACAACCTATTATGTCCTGTTCTATTTTTACCTATTGTTGTAGTTCTGAATAGAGTGTTTATATATATATATATATATATATATATATATATATATATATATATATATATATATATATGTGTGTGTGTGTGTGTGTGTGTGTGTGTGTGTGTGTATCTCAGTAATATTCACTTTTACACGACGTATGGTATTTTTAAGACCCAACATTAAATTTAAAAGGGCATATTCTCATTACTTACCACACTGCTGTAATAATTAAGGAAAACATTTATTGAGTATTCTTGGATGTTCCAGAGAGAATTCTGGACCAAAGATTAAGGGAACTCAGATATTGGTGCTATTCAGTTTGGATTTAGCAAACAAGGTACAACAAATGCAGTGTTTGTGATTCTTCACTTTCCTTGATTTTGAACATGCATTTGATAGAATTTCCAGAAAACTAGTATATTGGTGTCTCAGGACAAAATTTGCATCAAAGAGAATAGTCAGACTGGAATGGCAAGTTACCAAGGTGTCAAGACAAATGGAAGAACAGCAATTACAAATACTGACTTTTTGAGAATGGGATTAACCTAAATCAAGAGTCTGCCTTAAGCTTGTTCTTATTTGCTGCAGTACTTGACATCATCAGCAAAAGATACAGTGTACCATGGGAGCTGCATTTTGCAGACAATAGTGGCACATGCTGAGGAATTACTCTAATTTGTAAAGATGGCTTGCTTGGTAACAAGGGGTGGTGAGTTGTGATTTGAAAGCCAACACAGACAAGACAAAGGCGATGACAACCTGTCAGCAAGGAATTGGAATGGAAATTACAGGCAGTTCTGCAAGCTTAAGCACCAGGGAGTTAGTTATACTGAGTGAGACAGGTATTACTGAATAATAATGGAATAATTAATTGAGTTATATTTTGTGTGATGTTACATTGTTCACATGTTAAGAACAGAGGCTAGAGTATAACAGAAAGTCATTGTTGTAATTTTTCCTCACAGAATTAGATTATGGTTGTAAAGAAGCCCTGACTTTTTTATGCTGGAAAACTCTATGTATTGAATACAACAGCAAGAGGTTAAAGGAAGAGCCAATGCATTATTGTTGAAGTGGAAAGGATGACAGTGAAAATTTATAACCCTGGGATTAGAATGGTGAAGTGGAAAGATTTCTCTGGAGTAATGCCTGACAAATGAATACATTAAAGGATGACAGAAACATTTCTAAGCCTGGGATTAGACCAGTGTTATTGTATGGAGCAGGGTCAGGGGCTTTGAGAGAAAAAAGAAAGAGAATGTTTTAGACAATAGAAATGAAAATATTAAGAAAGATCAATGGGTAACCAGAATTGATAGATTACAAAAGTGATTATATGAAAGCTGAACTTTGTGTGACCAGCATTGTTTATTAATGCCATTTGCATTGGCATGGACAATTTCTTTGGATGGTTTATTGAAATATAGTAAAGATGTGGCAAGGGTATGGCCAAAGAAAAGGTTGATGAAAAAAATATGGGAATATATACAACTGGCAGGGGTAAAGGATGAGGATGTAAGAAAGTACAGAAGTTCCATTCCGGAAACCAGGCTGGGAATGGAGGAAATAGCATCATAGGATGTGTGATACCACCATTTATTACATAGCTGTAGATTATACTTGGATTACAGTTAATATTACCACACAGTAATTATAACATATTTTTTTTGTGAGTGTTTTTTGCACCTCTGAAAAGGATGATCCTCCCCCAAATCCACACAACTTTAAGTCACCTAGTTTTAGGGAATTAAGTATCTGACCTTAGTCTCATACTTTTTGAAACAAAAATCTTTCTTTAAACTCTGGTTAATATTTTCCCTTGGTTGTCACAAGTAGTGGCCAAGAGGATGTCAAGGCACAATTTATTCACTTTTAAATTTTCATGAAATCCATTGGTTAATGGTGAATCATATGGTAGTCTTACCATATTGAAGCAAATATATGGCATAAGAACATTCATCTTTTGGGGATTTGGAAGGTTCATTATTCATTTGGGTGGGGCCTTATGTTGTTCTTTTGTTTTCAAAATATGACTGGGGTCCTTGCTGCTTAATTTCACTGGAATTTCACTTTGATGGCATAACTCATAAAGGATGACATACAAGGTAAAAAGACATGTGTGCTCATTCATTTCAATTATAATAGCAAATGACTGCTTCAAAATGGAAGAAGATAGAAGCACTCAATGGATCAATTGTTCAGTTGACACAGAAGGATTAAATTCTGCAGGTCAAACACAAAAGAGAATATACTGCATATAGAAAGGTTATAAAGTACTTTTACCCACCACCCAATTCCTTTTTAGAGTTGATAAATGCAACATTTTATTAGGTTTTTGTAGTATATTAACTACATACTAGATGACAGTAGTTTGATTGACATATGTTTACTTAGTGATTATTGTAATAAGATCTCTTAGCGTCATGTACATAGTTGTTGTTGTTGTTGTGTAATGAACATGTACAGAGCGTATGAATAAATTTCTGGAGTTGGTTATCTGTTACAGTTTTATTCATTTCTTTTTATTGGTAAATGTAAGTTATTTTGGTCATAATGATTTTGAGTTTTTATCAATTTGAATTATAGTTATTACATAATTCTAGCCTGACTCTAATGCTCAAAGGTCTTTGAGAGCAAACCTTTAATAAATTGTTAGCCTTTTTGTCATCTTAGTATGGTGTGTACTCAAAATATCATTGTTTTATAAAAGTCAGAGTTTTCCCTCCTTTGACAGGTTAGTGACTTTCCATTCATAATTTGATGGACTTTATCCATGTGACTCGTTCATTTCTATCATCAAAACCCAAACCAATCTTCATACATCCTTTCTCAACCACTGTTTTCCAGGTCAGTTTGATTCCTTTTCTTTCTACTCTACCTTTTACTTCAAAATTCCATGCCTGTGTAATATATTCATATAAGTTCCTTTATGTTTGTCATATCAGCCCACTTTACTTAACAAAAACCTTTGAATCATGCTTTTTTCAGCTCTTCTCTAAATACCTTCTTCAACTGATCTCACTGCCCATGCTTTAGATCCATATGTTATGATAGGTTTAACACTTGTGCTATATATTCTTCCCTTGAGGCCTCCTGTACATCTTTTCCCATATTCTACAAGAGAAAAAGTGTTGAATGTGTTCCAGCCTAATCTTGTTCTCCTATTTGCAATTATTTCACTTTCCCAATCTCCATTAATTGTGTCACCCAGGCAACAGAAATTGTGCACTTTTTCTAGTCCATTCAGTATGTCATTCCTTACTTTTTCATCCTTCTAAGTATTTTGCATTTTTAAAACACAAACCTTGCACTTAAGTCTTCTAATCATTATTTTAGTGTTAAAACTGCATTACAGTTGGGAATATCTCAAGAAATTTTACTTTTAAGAAAGCAATAATTTTTTCAAGAAAACAAGCAATCTTAATAGCATATATCTGCAAGTTTAGCCCACCTTCTTTTTATGTTTTCACTTTTTACATGTTTTCTTGAAGGAAGCAGGAAATATTCAGCAATTTTTCATTTTAAATGATCATCCTTGTGCACTGGATTTTCAGCTGTTTCCTCATAAATTTAACTTTAAGTTCCTCTTGAATGTAAAAAGGAGTTTATCTCTTTCTGAAAAAAGTCTGCTTCCTCCATACCTCTACATTGAAACAGTCACTCTTCTGTAGAGTTGTGTTGGATAGATCTGTGCAGTGTACTGATTAGAAGTTGAGTATTTTGAAGTTTGGTAGGATGGCAGTGCTGTCAATTTATGGTACAGCAAAGTTATTCTACCTTGTTGAGAGACTAAACTATAGGCAGAATAGAATTCCAATGTGGTTTGTGTGTCAAGTTTAGTTAACACTCTTTTCTAAAGTACTTCTTAACTATATATTCTAATGGATCATTTATTAACTGGGGGCTTACAAAATGGCTGGAAAACAATGAGAGACTTTGATAGCCAGGTGAACTGCATCACAAAGACAACCTTGGTACTCTCTTCCTCCTTCTCTTACTTATCACCGCTGTTGAGTTTATTCTCAAAATCAACCTCAAAGTCTATATATCATCATGTTCATCATCATTCTCTTCATCATGGGCATCTCAGATGCTGTCTAAATTTGATAGCTGAGACTGCTTTAATTTGACTTGGAGTGTCAAAAATGAGTAAAATTTTAGATTATTTGTCTCAAAAAGTCCCTTGCAGTGATCATGCATATTGGAGAAAACATAAGAAAGCACACAATCAATGTTTGTGATACCAATGGTTCTGATAAAGGTGAGTTAAAATATCAAATGCACTTTTTATGACAAGATGGTGTTACTGAAATGACATAGCTTAACTCAAGTTTTCTCATCATTACTTCACAAAGGTTTTCTGGAGCTATTAATCTCATGAGATAAAAAACTAAATTAGTTCACATATCAGCGCAAAAGAGAAATAAATACAGTACCAAAATTGAAATCCCAGCAGCTTGTAATCATGAAGGGTCCCAAAAATTACAAAGGAAGTAGGATGTGGGAAATAAGCATGGGAAACTACCAGAAATAATAATTTCATGTTATTTACTTGTACTCTACATATGAGCAAAAAGTGCGTAGACTAGCAACTTGGAATTTTCTTATCCTATGTAAGATGGGGTAATGTGAAAATACTTATTAAGAGATGCAACTGAACAACCTGGATATATTAAGGCTTTCTGAAACAAGATTGATCAAAAGTGGAGAAAGAAAATGCAAAATGACATTGTAATGGTATATAATTGTGGCAAAAGTCATCAGGATGATGTAAATATAATATTGACACAGAAAGTGCTTAAAGTTATGATTGAGCACTCACCTGTATCTGAATGTTTTAATTTGGTGAAACTAAAAATATATTGTTCAACATTGATATATTTCAAGACTATCCAGAAATATTGACATAAGACCAATAAGAGGACGAACTGGAGTAATTTTATCTTCAGTTGCAAAAAAACACTATAAAAATACCAGGGCACTTATTATGGGTGACTGGAATCCAACAGCTTGGTTTCTAGTAAATATATGAAGAAAATATAGTTAACCTAAGTGTGGTGATACAGAAGGATGCTAAGAAATCTTTGGACAGCACAAGTTACCTACAATGAAGTGCTAAATAGAGTAGAAACACCATCATAAGATCTGCTTCTAATTGAAAGTAATGCATAAATTTCAATATTTTGGCCACATAAATAGAAAAATGCAAATGATAGAGAACCCAGTTGAGTCAAAGGATTGTGAAAAATTAACATGTGGAAGAGTAGAGAATATTGTAAAGTAGATATGTGTCACAGACAAAGTTGCACAGGTAAGAAGGTGATGATCCATAATTTTCTCCCACCCTCGGCAAGACAGAATCTGAAAATGATGATGGTGATGATAATGATAATTACCTTTTACAGAATGACCATCACACGCAAATGATTCCCATAGACAAAGTAGATTTAATTCTCAGGTAAAGTATTGGGACCAAGCTTTTTCATCATGAAGTACCATTTGTTGTCATGGCCAGTGTGGTAGACCAAGGACAGCCAATACTGGTTGAGTTGTTCCTTTATGGGAGAGAGATTCCAGGGTCTGGATACAAGTAATTTAAGGTTCAAATAATTCCAAGACTACATATGCTACTTGTTCATAGAATCTTTAGATTATAGTATTTGGAGTCAATGCCCATTTATTGATAGTTAAAAAAAAGCACCACTCTTTAGCAATCATCTTTGCCAGAGCTTGATGACAAATTTCAATGCTTGAGGTTATGTGATATTAACAACCATCAAAAAATCAACAAGTGAGGGTAATTATTTATGTTAATTTTGTTTTTGGAAAGTGCTTGTCATTTGCTAAGTGTTTTCTGTTGAATCAATGGCATTGAAAGTATTCTCAGGCCAGGTGAATAGTGACTTGCTTAGTAAGTGAGTAAGAGAAAAAATGAGTGCAAGTAGTTGTGGAACAAGGAATAATAACAATAATACATTTATTATTGCTATTCTCAGCATTGCATTTATGCCAATTATTTTTATTAGGAGCATAAGCTAAATTTTAATTGGTTACTCTCAAATCACCTTTACAATAGCCACTCAGATCATTTGAGGTCAGCCTCCCTTGTTTTGTCAGATGAATCCATTTTGGATGGTGACTGTAGAGAAAAATCAGTCATATATAAATGTGAAGTTAGTACACCGGAAATCCAGAAGAAAGTTTATATTGGGTTGACTAAAAAATATTTCAAGGCAAGATATAACAGACATAAGCAAACATTAAGAAATGTGAAGTACAGAAACAGCACAACCCCTTCATCATATGTATGGGACCTGAAAGAAAAGAACATAACCCCCACCATGAAATGGTTGGTAATAACTGTTATATTATATTTGTGTTTTTCTTATCTTTATAGATCAGCCCTACTGGAGGCTTACTATATATATATATATATATATATATATATATATATATATACAAACTAAATAAGATTTGCCAACGGTAGCAGATTTGTGGTGATATGGCAGAGAAGAAATTGTACAGAGGACCAGTTGCATCCTCCAGTATCGGACTCCAGTCATCAAAACTACAGTGACTGGAGGTTTTGTGTTAAGTTGTGGAATAGTGCATGTGACAGAGCAAAAATTGCAAAAGCGGACAGAAGTTATTTATTGTTTGCAAAATTGAAAGACATGCAGCGAGATGGTTTGGGTGCTAAATTGATTACAGCAGCCCAATTGGGAAAAATTGACGTTTTCGGTGATAACGGAGTGGATGAAATATTACAAGTTTTAGACGAACGTTTTCAAGAGGACCAACTATCATTGAAGAAGAAAGCGTGACACACATTTATTAACAGGAAACGAGAACAAGATGAGGAGGTTGATGACTATATTGACAGTTATGAGGAAAACATTGCTAATTTAAGAAAACTTGGGAGAGATTTAGAGGATGAGACATTAGCCCTACAATTGATGGAAAATGCTACCTTATCCGACGAATTGAGTCAGCTTGTGTTAAGCGGAATTGATGAAAAACAAGCTAATATCTTTGATCAAACAAAACGATCAATAAGAAAGTATTTGGGTAGCAACAGGACAGGACTGAGTGTTAAAAGTAGCAATAAAGTTATTAAAGAAGAAGCTTTTGACACTTTGCATGTCAGTGAAGAGGAAGCAATATATACCAACTACAATAATAACTTTTATAGAAAGTCAAGGGAATCCTGAATGCGCGGAAGACCATTCCAACGGGGACGAGGAAACAATTATCGAGACGGAAGTAGTAATCCTCAACGGCAGAGAACAAATGCTCAACAGAAAGCACGTTTCAACGTCAATGCCAGACCACGCGGTGGGGCAAGAAAAAGAGAAACCAATCCACTTGATGAAGATGGCTACCCGATGACTTGTAAAATTTGCGGGTCAATATTTCATTTTTCTGGGCGCAACGGTGCTGGGTGTCCTGAATCCTACGAAAACCTTCAGCAAGTCAATGCTACCGACCAGGAAAAGGCTGAAGATAAAGAAGCTCATATTTGTGACATTCCAATTAATCACCAGGAAGTATTCCATATGCAAAGCAGTGAAGAAGCACTGCTAGATAGTTGCTGTTCAGCCAATGTGATGGGAAAGCATTGGATGGACATATTCATTGATACCATGTCTGATGAAGATAGAAATGAAATCAGACATATGAAGGGCGGCACTGTGTTTCGTTTCGGTGGTGAGCCGCCTGTCAGATCAAAGAGAAAATTCAATTTCCTTGCTACGTGCTAGGGAAAAGATCAACTATGGTAGCTGATGTTGTAGACAGAGATATTCCGCTATTAATTTCAAAAGGTGAAATGAAAGCCAGGGATTTCATACTTGACAATGAAACCTTGACAGTTGATGGTTCAAGTCATGTGTTGCAGACAACTTCAACAGGACATTTTAAAATTCCTTTGTGTAGAGACGAGGAGGTGAATGTTTGTATAACTGAGATGGAGCTGAAAGAACAACGTAAAGTTTTAACCAAACTCCACAGACAATTCCGTCATCATTCTGCTAAAGCTACTGAAGATCTGTTGCGAAATGCAGGTCTTCTAAATAATGGTATCAAAAGGATCAACAAGGAAGTAGTTGCAGCCTGTGAGATATGCCAGCAGTACAAGAAAACATCTGCAAGACCAGTAGTTGCATTGCCGATTGCAACAAAGTTCAATGACGTTGTGGCAATGGACTTAAAGATTGTAAAAAACGGTGAACTTTACTTTATTCACTTCATAGACTTGTTTACCAGGTTTTCGAAGCAACAGTTTTGTCGAGAAAACGTCCAAGTGCGTTGGTGAATAGCATTTATATTAACCTGGATCAACTCGGGTTTTGGTGCTCCCAACAAGGTGATTGTAGACAACGGTGGTGAATTCGACAATCCAGAGTACCTCGACGCAATGCAGCAGTTTAACATCGAGGTATATGCGACAGGAGCAGAATCTCCATGGAGCAACGGTATATGCGAAAGAAACCATGCTGTTATGGATGTGATGGTCGAGAAGATGATGTTGGAAGACAAATCTTTGAAGGTGCACGAGGCTCTCGCCCACGCCGTGAGTGCCAAAAATACTTTGCAAAATCATAATGGTTTTGCTCCCATCCAGCTCGTTACTGGTGCGCTACCCAATTTACCATCTGTTTTGGTAAGTGGGTTACCTGCACTTGAAGAAGCTGAAAGTGAATAAACAAAGCATCACTTACACAGAGGATGTATTCTGCCAGGAGAGCATTCGTTAAAGCTGACCATCAGAGAAGATCAAACGAGCGTTGAGACATCCTGTACGAGCATGTGAGACGATCTTGGACAACGGTCAAAGAGTGTACTACAAAAGAGCAGCTGACAACAAGTGGAGAGGTCCAGCTAAGGTGATCGGTCATCTTGCTACAAAGGTCTTCATAGTACATGGTTCGAGAGTGTTACGCTGTTCATCATCTCGAGTTATTCCAGTGAATCCAACGCAAACGCAACAGGTGAAGAAGTTAGATACACCTATTGACAGTGAAAACGAGGGTTCATCAGATGAGGAACTTCCCATCCATGCATTCACTCCAACTACAGATGATATCATCTCGGAAGCTAGCGAAAACGAATCAGTCCCGACAAACGATAAAGAACCTGAAAGTCAAGCACAACAACGACACAAACCAGAACCAGAAGTTAGACGTTCAACACGAAACAAGCAAGCTCCAGCAAAAGTATGTCCCAGAAGAAGGCGTCTGGGAAAAAGAGGAAGCAAAGGAAGCCAACGTTGTTTTCATTCCAATTCATCGTCATAACGAGCCAGGGGTGATTGAAGCAAAGAATCCAGAACTAGAAAACTGAAACGCAGCAGAAGCAGTCAAGAAGATGGGTGATTACAGAAAAAGAGGTTGCCCCAGGACAATTCAAACCAAAAGCAAGATTAGTCGTGAGGGGATTTGAAGAAAGCAATGACGTGCAGGTCGATGCACCAACTGCAAGCAAAGCAGCGTTACGGACAGTTTTGGCAATCGCAGCCAACAAACAATGGTCTTTAGAGCACATTGATGTCAAGGCAACGTTTCTTCAAGGACGTAAGATAGAACGTAGCGTATACTTGAAACCTCCTGAAGAAGCAGCAACAAGCAACAAAGTGTGGAGATTGAGGAAGGCTGCGTATGGCCTTGTTGATGCAGCAAGAAATTGGTATTTATCAGTAAAAAAGCCCTACTGCAACTGGGATGTGTTCAATCAAACCTCGACAAAGCAGTTTTTCGGTGGTATAACCAAGATGAGCTGCTTGGCACCGTTGCTCTGCACGTGGACGACTTCATGTTCGCCGGGACAGAGTTATTTCATGAGAGCGTTACAGAGAAAGTTGTTTCGAAATTCAAAGTTGGTCTTCGCAAAACCAAGAACGAAGGTTTGAATATTCGTAAAGAAGATGACAAGATCGTTTTATTCCAAGGCGAATACGTTAATGAACTGCTGCCATTTGAACTTGATCTTTCAAAGGAGGATACAGAGTTATCTCCTGAGGAAACAAGATTGTTACGAGAAGTCGCGGGACAGCTGTTATGGATCAGTTCACAAACACGTCCAGATTTAAGCTTTGATACACTTGAAACGAGTGTAACTAGAAATCACGCTTTACTTAAGACCTTGAAGAGATGTCTCAAGGTTGTCAAGAAATCGAAAGAGCGATCATCATATCTGGTGTTCAGACCAACTAGTGGTAACATGACGCTACATGTCTTTGCAGATGCTGGATTCTGCAACTTGTCAGACATGATGTCAAGTACAGCTGGTTTCGTAATATTGTTGGTCGGAAACTGGGGATCAATGAAAATTAAACGAAAAGTTTCGAGTATGCTTGAATCAGAGGTTTTGGCGTTAAAAGAGGCGTTAAAAAACTCTGTTTACCTCGGTTCGTTATTAACTGAATTCTTACATAATGATTTCGTCAAGAATCGTATTCCGATAGTCGCTTTTACTGATAACAAGCCAACTGAACAAAACATTCGATCAACGAAGCAAGTGAAAGAAAAACGACTCAGAATTGATATCGGTGGAATCCAACGTATGATGACAGAAAGTGAAATCAATGATATTCAATGAGTTCCGACCGAGGAACAAGCTGCAGATATCGTGACAAAACGTGATGTTGTCTCAAAATTCAAATTACGTGAACGTATCATAGACGGTACCTATACATAATTTGTCATAGACGATTAATTTGTACATGGACATTATTAGAGACAGTATTGATGATTGTTAGACTTTATTAGAGACATATTTATTGATTGACTCGTATCACAAAACAAACAGTGCCCATGCATGAACCTGTTGATAAATCAACTTAATTTACATGAGCTTGTAGTTGTTATTTTATTTATATTTCATGTTAACCATGGACTTGTTGTTTACAACAACTGGTCTGTTATTCTCATTGTTTGTTATTCTATTTCCCATTTTGCCTTAGGATCTAATTTAGTTTTTGTTAATTTTTTTTATTAAGAAACTCGTAGGGATTTGTTATATTATATTTGTGTTTTTCTTATCTTTATAGACCAGCCCTACTGGAGGCTTAGAATATATATATACAAACTAAATAAGATTTGTCGGTGACTCGCGCACGGCCCTATTCAAAAGTTTAAGATCCTTAATTGTGCTAACAAAGAGGAAGTGTTGAACAAGCGTAGTGAACTCATTACAAAATGTAGAGACTTAAATAAATTGCTGTTAACTAATTATAAATCAAAGGACTAGGTGTGATAAAGCAATTAAAAAATCTTTTTATTACTGCATATTCAATTATACCAATCATGTCAATCCCATGAGGGTAATTTTTTGTTATTTGTTATTTGTAATAGTTATAACTAGATACATTAGAGAAATATTTTCATTATGTTTAGCTGACAATTGTGAAAACATGAAACTGACAGTTTTAAACTCAGTTTTGTTGATTTTTTTTGTCATCCACCATATGATAGCTCTAATATTCTTATATTGTTGAGCACTGTCGATAGCTAATAATTACTTCGATACTGGTATACACATTATATGAGTTTTTTCAAACACCTTTAGTTGTTTTACTTTTAATTTCCTATTTTGTGTGCCATGTAAAAGTGTTGATTTTACAACTGATTAACATCAAAATACTGTAGTTTTATTGGTATTTGCCTTCTTACGAGTATTGCAGTATGATCCTTCCACTTCCAGCTTTTAAAGTAGTTTTTGATTCTTGTTACAATTTACGTTTTCTTACCTTTCACTGTCGGTGGGATTTTTGAAGCTGATGGATGTTGTTCCATTGTTGTTTCATAAGAAAAATTAGGGGAGCACTTAAAGCAAATAATTTTGATTGATATAGTACTGAGGAGTAAGAAACTTTGTTGGTCATGTTTGTACTCTTGTTATCTAATTTTGAATGGCCTTGAAAGTCATAAGCTGAAAAGGTCAATACCTTCTTAAAGCTAGGCAAGCTGTAAAAATTAATCAAGTTTTCTTGCTCTGTATAATTGCTAAACTTCTAGAAGCTGTCATTTGTTTGTAAAGAACCTTTTAATATTCTGAGGAACATGTCCTTTTTACTTTGCAGGTATATAGAGGTAATACTCATGAAGAAGAACAGGTTTTTTACAATGCAGGCGATAGTAGAGTAAGACTTCAAACTGATGGTGGTCAGGAAAGGAAAAATAATATCAACCAAAATAATGAAAAAAATTGTGACTTATGTTATCCTTTGCATTTTGTTCTTGACCTAGTGGAAGATGGATTTACAAAGCTGATTGAAAATCAGAAAGATACAGCACTTTTAGTTTTTGTTGCAGTCATGGTAGCACTATATTCAGCATACTTTCTGGTTGCCTGTATAAAAAATTTTGAGCGTGCTTATGATTTATTTGGAATAACAATGTTTGCACTGATTTGTGTTTTATATTGGTTGGTCAAAAAATCTGTGGGATCAAAAATAAGTGAAAAGATGCTTGAACCATTGGGTGACTTTGTTGATCACAAGTGGTCATTTTTTAAATGGTAAGTTAAGTTTTCATATTTTTTTCTCTCTGTTTATTAAGTTAGTTTGAAAATGGTTATACCAAATAGAAGTGCCGCAATGATGAGTATTTGTATGACCAGGAGCTTGTACTAACCCCAACACAATAGAGTAAGCTCAGGTAAGTGGCCTGTGCTGCTCAAAAATCCAGGAAATTAGTTGCTTTGTTGCCTGGTAATTTCCATTGATTTGGCAATTTTCTTATTACATCCAGTGAAATAGCAGTTGATCATTATGAATTATTGACCACTTAAGAGTTGAATATGTGGTTACTGGTTGTCCTGAGATACCTGAGATGAATTATATATATAAATATATATATTCTCAAGTTCTGTGCTGTTGAAAATTGTATTAGTCTTGTTCCTCTCTCATTACGATCTCCAAACCCAAAAGGCCCAATTGCTACTCCATCGCCTTGTTGTCTTTGCCCAACTTTTGCATCGAAGTCACCTATTATGCTTTTGAAGTGACTCTTGTTCTTTTCCATGATTTCTGCTACTTCATCATATAGTTCTTCAGTTTCCTCATCTTCATGGCTAGATGTTGGTGCATACTCTTGAACCACTTGCAGATTGTATTTGTTGTTGATTCTCAATGTGATTGAGGCCACTCTGTTGCCTGTTCCTTCATAGAGGAGCACTCGGTCTTTCATCTTTCTGTTCACCAGGAAACCAACTCCTCAAATCGACTCATCTCCTCCTCTAGTGTACAGCACATTTCCGCTCCGTAACTGTTCCAAGTGTTCTCCTTTCCTTTGTGTCTCAGCTAGTCCGATGATATCCCATATATATATATATATATATATATGAGTTTATGTATCTAATTATCTACATGTGCACTAGTTATTTAATTATGTAAAGGCCTTTTGTGATTATGTGTTTTATGATGTATAGTAGTTACTTACCCCACCATATTGGTCCTATCATTAAGCATTATGGTAGAACTATTTAGATGTTTAGCAGACCAAGCATTACATTTTACTGGATGTTCTAGCATGAAGAGGCTTCTGAGAGAGTGATCATGGCAGCACCAGTGGTACCATGGTTTAAACTTCTTTTTCTTCTTTTACTTTCGGCTGCTCTCAGTTTAGGGGTCACCACAGTGCATCCCCCCTCTCAATAGAACATGATTCCATGCATCTTTGTGCTCCATCTACATTGGATGAATATCTTGCTTCATGCAACCATACCGTCTCCTCTATGGTCTTCGTCTCCTTCACGTCTCTCCTCACCACCTGCCCAAACCACCACAACCTGGTCTCATGCAACTTTCTTGAAATAAACTAGGTCCATTTCGCTCTCTGAGCATATCGTTCCTGATAATATCCCGATGGGTCACTCTCAGTGACCACTGCACATCTCTACTACATTCATTTTGCTTTCCAAGCTGTCAGTCACTGGCACCGTTACCTTTACTTACACCAAGACCAGCCTGACCACTACACTTTTCTCATGGTCAACACTGGTACTCTTTATTTGCAAAGCACTTCAGTCAATTTCATCGTACTACATCATCCGTACTGTATCAACTTTCCCAGCTCTCTGTCACTCCCACCATCAAATTGTCTTTAATCAAATATATTTGAACTCCTGCTTCTAGGGAACCTCATCTCCGCCTATTTTTATTGGGGTTGACTTAAGCTACTTATTGGTGCACACATGTTCGATCTTTGACCTTTTGACCTTTAGCCCCATTTTCTCCAGCACCTTCCTACACCTTTTCACTCCTTTCCCTGCTTCCACTTTCTTCTCTTTGACCACTACCACGTCATCGGTAGACATCATGTTCGCTGGGCTCTCTCTTCTTACATAAGCTTTCAGCTCACCCATAACAATTCCGAAAAGTAGAGTGATTGAAGCCGAACCTTGATGTTGGAATACATCAACTTTTAAGGGATTGGTTCTTCCAGATGCCCGCCTGATCACAGTCTCACAACCTATGTACATATCCTGTACTCATCTGACATACTTTTAAGACACGGCTTTTTCTCAGATGTACTACCAGACCTCTAATCTTGGTACATGATCCCATGCCTTCTTCAGATCAATGAACGTACAATGCAGCCCTTTGTGCCCCTCATCATATTTTTCAGCCGTTGTACGCAAAGCAAAAATGGCATCAGTTGTGCTTCGCATGGGCATAAAGCCAAGTTGCTCTTTTCTGATTTCTATTTCCGATTTTTTCCCAGCGTCGACAACCCTTTACCACAATTTCGTAGTGTGACTTAGCAACTTTATTCCTTTGTAATTAGAGCAACACTGTACGACGCCCTTGTTTTTGTAGCTGGATCTGATGATGTTCCTTCTCTAATTGTCTGGCATTTTCTCTGATACCATGATCTTGTTGAACGAGTCTATAAGAAAAGTTACAACGCTGTCAACGAGGCGTTTTTACGCTTCGATTGCGATCTCGTCTTTGCCCACTGCCTTCCCTTTCTTTTTTCGATCAAGAGCTCTTTCTTCTTCGTTTTTCACTATTTCATCAACTACTCGCTCAGTGTAATGGCTGTCAGTTTCCCACAAATTTTCCTTGGATTTTCTTTGTTAATCAGTGTTTCGAGATACTTCTTCCATCTGTTTAATATGTCCTCTTTTGCCCGTAGCATCCGGCTATCTTCATCTTTGATTAGTTTAACATGTTGTATATCCTTCGAGGCTTTATCCATTTGCTTTAGAATTCGGTCCACTGTCTGTTGACCCTCAGCGGTCTCCATATTCAGAAAAAGTTTGTCGTACACTTCACTCTGGGCTTTGGCTACTGTCTGCCTAGTGCCTTTCTTTCATGGCCAGTCTGTACTGCTGCATATTTACCACACTGTATTCTTGGTGTAGCTTCATATATGCAGACTTCATTTTCTTTATACTCACTTGCACTTTCTCATTCCATCACAATGCTCCATTATCTCGCTTCTCCTCTCCTGATGTGCTTCTCGGCTCTTGCTATAGATCTAATACCATCTCCTGTCACCTCCCAATACACAGGGAATTCTCTGTTAAGCTCTTCAGTTGGGTCGCTTACAAAAGTTTCCTTCAACTCAGGTTTTTTCAGTTTCCACCATCTGATCATAGGTTCCATCCTCGTTGGTCTTTTTACTGCCATTTTCATTTCGGCCTTGTAGACTACCGGCCAGTGTTGGTGCATTATCCCGGACTGAAACTTTAGTCCATGGTCTGTTTCAAAGCCACCACCCCTGTATAAGGTGTAGTCTATCTGACTTCTATTGTTGCTACTTTTATAGGATTTTTTGTGTCCTCCGGGTTTCTGAAAGTAAGTGTTTACCAATGCCAGTTCGAACCTCGTGGCAAAATCTACTATGGTCTGATCCTCTTGATTTCATGCGCCCCAACCATGTTTGCCCATCATGCCTTCATCGGCTGGATTGCATTACCAAACATGGCCATTTAAATCTGCACCTACAAAATTCCTCCTTCTCCAATTTATCGCACCCCGTCTAGGGTGCATATGCGCAGATGATGCTTATCAACAGTGCCTGTGGCATTCAAGCCTCTTGTGATAATCTGACTCGTCATTCTATCCATGTATTCAACTATCCACTTCAACTGTACTTTACGGAATAAATGCTCAAATGTAGGCCAAGGTCAAAAACAAAAAAAAGAATTGGCACATCACATCGGTTTTGTTAATAGGGGGCTGACGTAAGTTGCTAAAGTGAATGGAAATATGCACAAGTAGTAAGGTATTACTTGTTAATTGTATTTGCTACTGAGTGCTTTTGGTTCTAACGGGCACTTTTACTGCCAAAGCTGGAAATGAACCCCAAATTTGTTGTTTGGCCACTAAGTGGATTAACAGAACTGAAAAATACACCGGGAATTACCAGTGAATCAGTATACCTTTATCTAAATGTAAGCGAAACAAAGATTGAAGACATAAAGATTGCAAATGAAAAAAACTGCAACCATCAAGAACCATAAGATATTTTCCTGATTGGTGAAATGTATGAAACCGTCAATGAATTCTGATTTCTCTAGGACAAACAATGAATTAAAAGAAATGTAAAAAGTAGGTCAAACCATGAAGTAAAAGAAATAAAAAATACCACCACTGAAAAAAAATTTAATTGCCTTTTCTTAACATCATCTCGAAAGTTAGATCCATGTTGTGGTCTGATCTACGGAAGACTGCCCTTTCTGCAAAAGGTAAACTCGGGAATTTGTTTGGTTACCACTTGGTCTATTGAATGGCATTGCTTATTGTTGTTGGGTGATACAGAAAATTTCGAGGGCGTTAAAATGTGTTTAGTCTATGTTCACGATTTCTTAAACGTGGGTACAGATCAAGCTGTTTATGACCATAAGTTTATTCAATTGTGTGATCGTATTCGTCATCGTAATTTATTCTGAAATTTTTGATATGGCAGATGAACTTTTCCACTTTTTGAGCTGCTTGCAGATTAGCTTTATTAAAATTCTACGAATATCTCGTCAGAATACTTGCCAATTTGCAGACTAGATCACAGGTAGCCCTACAATATATCGATGAACAAGGTGGCAAAGCCTCCTCATGAAGTTGTTGATATTGCCTTCGATTTTGTGACTTGAGGTAGTTTACTAGACTAGCTTTTGACAAAAAAATTACCACACACACTGCACTTCATTTTATTCCTGAATATCTTCAGGCACTGCACTTTCATCCTGCTTTCTTAGAGCACGCTTTGATGCAGCATAACCTACACATTTCTCTTCATATTCTTTACATCCTTCCCAGATTTTTCTCCTCCATTGGAGGCGGTCCGAAATTATCACTTCCCAGTTATTCACATCAATCTCTATTAGTTTCCAATTGCTCTTCAGGACATCCTTAAACGTTTTTCGAGGCTTGTGTTGTGGCCTTTTTTCTTTGGATAACTCACCATAAAACAACGGATCAGGAAGTCTTTCATCTTCCATTCTAGGAAGTTGCCCAGTCCAGTGCGTCTGAATCTGGATGATCCACACCGCAATACTGGTACAGTTGGATCGCTCAAGGACTGCAGTGTCACATGTGAGAGTATTTCAACTGATGTAAAGGATTCTTCTGATGCAATTTTGATGAAGCTTTTCCAAAAGCTTGAGATGTCGCCTTTATGTAGCCCACGTTTTTGAGCCGAATAACAAAGAAGTAAGCACACATGCTTCATAAACACTAATCTTGTCTTTGATGTAATTCCCCAATCTGATCATGCACATTTCTCCAGCTTACCAAAAGTAGAACTGGCACCGGATATCCTGTGATTTATTTCAGCATCAAGAGTGCAATCTCTCCTCAGTGTACTATTTAGATGTGCAAAACTATCAGAAAATTTTAACCTCTTCCCATCAACTTGTCTATGTGATTCAGCATATAGCACTCCAACTGGAGATGAAAATATGTCAGGTTTTCTTTAGACTGATGGTGAAGCCAAAGGCTTTGCAAGTACTTGAGAGTTTGTTCTTTATCAGAGGCATTTCTTCCTCTCAATGTGCAACACGATTAAATCCTATAAGCATTTAATCTATTTTATTTAATTTATTTAGGTAAGCATATAAATGCTTACGAACGAGACTCTGAAAACATTTTGACTTGGAACTGAGACGCCGAATGTTGAAAAGCTTGCCTGATGTTCGAAACCGTATGTCTACCCCTTTATCACAATTTTTAAAAGCATTAAGAAGCATTACAGCAAAGTACATTGAAAAATGTGTAGGAGGCAGTATGCTATCCTGTTTTACACCGCTATCAACTGACGTTGGTTCTGACAGTGGTCCACTTAAGTTTGCCTGGGCCTTTATGTGATCGTGTGGCTGCTTAATCACCTCTACAAAACTCGCTGTACATCCAAGCTTCATAAAAAAGAATCTTCCAGAGTGCGCCACATTTGATGGTATCGAAAGCTTTGGTCAGTGCAATAAAAACATGATATATTGGTACCTTGTGCTCTATACACGTCTCACTATGTTGGCGAGGAGTAAATATCATGCCCATTGTGCCACGTCGAGCTCTGAAACCACTTTGAGTCTCTGGTATGATTGAAGGACAGACCCAAATCGCCAGCCGATTCGACAAAATCTTGGGCAGAACTTTTCCCACCGCTTCAAGTAGGCTGATACCTCTATGGTCACCACAGTCAGATTTTGATCCAATCCTTCCATGAATAGAAAGCATTATCGCATCCACCCAATCTTGAGGAACAGTATTGCCATGCCATACAGCAAGGATTAGCATATGAATAGCATTAGTAATGTTATCTTCGCCGAACAGCAATAGTTCAACGGGTATCCCATCCAATCCTAGTGCTTTTCTTAGAAGGTTTTTATGCCTTCAAATTTTGTATGATAAACAAGACAAAAGCCATTGACAATTCAGTGCATAAAATACACCTTTGTTGACGAATAAAAATATTAAAGATGTTTCGCAAAGTCAAATTTGATGGCTTCATTTGTAATTTTTATCAAACATCTGAAATACTAGGAACTCTTTTGGAAATAATATAATTTTGCATTAATGAAAACATTTTTGGAATGAAACACTACCTTGCGACTTTTGTTTCTTTCTTGTAGGGGATTTGTTTTAACAGTTGGCATCTTTGTAATTGTATGGATTGCTGTTGATACTGCCAAACACCCAATGCGCTTGATGTCCCTTGTTGGTCTTTTTGTACTAAACTTACTATGTTTTGTGCTAAGCAAGCATAGACATCAGGTAATATGACGTAAATAAAACTAAATTATAAGGTTGCAGTACACCCTGAACGCTGTAACGTTGGTCGTTTGAATGAAGAAAGATAATCTTTCTTGTAGGTACCATTGATAATCTTAGATTAAGTATCCTTAAATGTCCTTTTAAGAGTTAATGCCAAACAAATCCAAGGTGACTTGTAAGCTGGGAACCTAACAGTATTCGGACGAAATAAAACTAAAGAAAATGCAAAAGTCTAACAGCAATGACAAATGAGAAGTAGCTCATCAAAGAGCAAAGACGGGATCAACAAAGCTGCACAAGATAAAGTTGAGATGTACCGCGTAAATTTATAATGTACAATGACTTAGAATTAATAGAAAGATAGCCAAGAATGGAAGCCAAAATTGTATAATGGAGGAGCTCTATCAACATTTGTAAATTATTTTCGATAAGCATTTAGGTGAAAATCGATTCGGAGGCTTTACTGACAACGAGAAGTGAAAGATTGAATTCTTTGCCACATTATCATAGTGGGAGTCGGAGTGGTAGCAACGTTTATGTTGGATGCATATTTGAAATTCAGACCTTGAAACTTGAAAGTAATAGTTATTAGTCACGTACTAAAGGTGTTGGTTTCTACTAGCCTTGGGAGGAGTTTATTGTATCAAGCTAATAAAACAGGGTTAAACTATTAGAATAACCTGCCTTTACATGGATTCCAATGAAGAAAAATGTACATAGTGAGAAAAAGTTTTTTATGCCAACTGCAATTTTAAACTAATACAGGCGCTATTCTCGTTAGCTACGATTTCCGACTTCAGTCCTACATTTCATGTAATTCGTCTATTATTGTAAATACAGTTTTGATAATTTATTGCATGGCATGGCAAGAAGAAAACGCAGGCATACACCTATACCACTTGGCCGCTTTAACGTAATTTCGAACCCTGAGTCTTAAATTGTGTATATAAGTTACGTTGGCATTAAAGCGACATAACTGCTTATCATTAACTCATGATTTTTGTTGTTACTTTTATACGTGGTTTATTTGTTTATTTTTGTACTAGATTATCTGGCGACCCGTCATGTGGGGTTTACTTCTGCAGTTTGTGTTTGGCCTCCTTATACTTCGTACCAGACCTGGTTTTCTCGTCTTTGATTGGCTTGGCAAAAGAGCCGACAGGTTTCTAAGTTTTTCAGACGAAGGAGCTAAGTTTTTATTTGGAGACAGTGCATACAAGATACATTTCTTTGCCTTTAAGGTAAGTTTGAACATAACTGCACACCTGTTGGCTATTTCCATTTTCCTCTTACAATTCTACTTGCGAACGACGTGTTATATTGCCTAATTTTATGTGTTCAAATTGTCTAACTCTTCAAGTGGCAATATCTTTTCTCCAACGATTGCATAATTTCAAAACTAATTTTTATAAGGGGTTAAAAAATTCTGTTGTTAACTTCTTGCAACTACCTCCTTATTATATCGACATATTTAATCATGAATTTTATCTAAACGTTTTGTTGTTTTTACAGTAAAAGCTTTTCTTTTATGAGGTATTGGTGATAGATCAAATTATGGAAGTGCAATACCATGGTCACTCAGTGAAAGCGATGGGGTCTGGTCTTTCAGGGTTTCTTCACCAATGATAAACATCTCGTTTTAATAGAATAAGTTACGTGTACTCTGCATTCTTGAGACAGTTATTAAAGTGCCGGCGGTCACATTTGCTTGATTTGTTTAGCTCTTCATTCATGCTGCATCTTAACGTTTACAGAGTTGACGTCTGAGTAATTTCCGATTGGGGTATCACTTTTGAACTTTGTAGGTTACCCATTTTTCCTCCTCATTTGAAGCAGGCAATCCACAAACACCAGTTTGCAATATCTGATTTAGTATGCTATGTACCATTTCTTGCGTATATATTGGTTTCTTTATTTGATCATTTAAATTTAATACTTGTTTCTGTAGCATCTTCGTACTCTGGTTTCTGTTTTTGATTGCTGCAACGCCTATTGTCGGTACCACCAGCATGGAGCAGAGTTTGTGACACGTTGAAATGTTTTTAATTCAAGATTTTTTCTTTCCTTCCAGTCATGCTTGTTGCAAACATAGCTCGTATATTTACTTCCTTCAGAAGATTTAAACGGAAAAATAAGTGTTTTTAATAGAGACAGGCATATTAACACCACGCAAAGGAATTAATCTTAATGCCCTTTTCACAACCTTATGATTATTACCACTTTTTTTAAAAAATGGCTAAAACAATTAAAACCTAACACCGACACCCTTTGATTACTAAACGCACAAACCTATTCCCTGCGTAAAAACGTCCCAGTTTTTATCACACATACGCTTTATTGGAAGAACGTAATTGACATTTTATAATGAATAATTTGGGGATTTTGAGCAGTAAAGCAAAGGAAAAAGCATTCCCATGGAGGGAAACGCTGACTTTATTTTTCATCAAATTGCCGTAATTTTCAATCCCTTACGATTATTTTTAACCTAATTTTAATTAATTTTTGCATAATTTTACATGCCTCCAATTTTTTACCACTGCCTTTAGCTTATTACGTATTCGGAAATACAAGTTACTCAGATATTTTTACTATCTCAAAGAAGTCTGATCTTTTTTTAAGACATGTAATGTTGCAGAGGATAAAACAACATCCAGAGCAGGTATTCAGCTCAGTCAACACAGTATTATAACGGGGAAAAGCATCTTAGTTTTTTGAAACTCTTCTTTTTCGACATTACGACAAAAACATTTTTATCCATATTAATTGCTCATTACTTCAGAGGCTCTCTGACCGGTAGCTTTGGTTGTAAATGTTTACAGCTGCACAGAGGGGAAATGTTCAAACATTGATCCAGCAACTGTCTTGCATATTTGGCAATGGATTTGGTTTGTTTAAGACTGAAAGTTTTTCAGAAAACTGTATATCACTTGGCAGAAGCCAAGGTAACAAACGCAGCAGAGGGGAGATGTTATCGAGCACCCTGGAAAAAAAATCTTGGCATTAAGACAATGTACGCTCTATTAAGAACCCAATACAAACCCAAGAATCAGTTGGTGTGTCATTTGATGGTTGGAAGAAATTACATTATGATTTGGGTACATAATTTTTCTTATTTTATTTTTGCCATTCTTATCATTTTTAATTGATATTGCTTCATTACTGGTACCTTCCAAGAGTTCTGCTTAAATCTTGGAAGTACTTCAAATTTTCTGTGCTTAAACTGTAGATGCTTTTCTGCATATCGACATACCCGTTCAATAGTGATATGAGAATTGATATTTGTATCGGTGGTAAAAGTAAAAAGAAACGTTTCTGAAAAGCGGAAGCCAGGGGCTCAGGTTTGTCATCCGTGGATGGTTCTTTTCACCCTGGCCTCGAGTAGAAAGGTCTGCATGCCCATTCCAACAACCACCGTGCTTCTTCTGCCTCAGCACATTCTATACCTTTTATAGGATGATTCGTCATCCAACGTAAATATTAAGTCTTTTTTAACCTCCATGCAACAAAACAGTGGTTTGTCTCTGCTTTGTATGGAACTTAATTCCCGGTTGTAGAAAACAGTCGTTTGGTATTCTGTTGAACTGTTATTTTAATGATCTCCCGAGCTTACTTTTTGTGAACATCCTTTATTTAAACACCTTTTATCAGAAACTGTAGCGAGACAAGGGCATGATGTTTGGAAACCAGTTTTCCTGGGCATTTTACATCGTGTTACAAAATGTGATTTAAATCATGATTGAAAGTAACTGAAAGACGTTTAGCAACAAATAAAATGTATCGTTGTATCAGAAGAATTCGGGTAATTATAACAACAGAGCGAGTAAACAAGTCATTTACCGGACAAGTGATGTTCAACTATGTCCAATATTATGGGCGGGAGAAAGCCTATGAATATGAAAATATATTTGATGTTCAGTTCTGCCATGCCAAGACTGTACTGCAGTGGGAATGTTTGCTGGAGACATAAAAACATAACTCTTAGCTGTAGAGAACTCCACAAAGAGATGAAGTGTTGCCACATAGTCTTGCAGTTCTCCCATTTTTTACCCATAGGCCGAGAAATCTTCCCATGCTTAGGACAATAATGCAGGGATGATTGTAATTCTAATATTTGCTGACATTCCATAAAGTTGCTGATGAACGCTACAGATGACAATATTTGAGGATTATCCTGCTCATTTCGCTCCTCTTTTTATCCCTTGCTATTAATTGTATATAGAACTGCTCTGTCTTAACTTTGTCAATTTTCCTACTTTGTTAAGCCCTTTGCGTACCTGGTGATGTATAGTATTTAGTAGGGTTACAAGCCATCCCAGTATTGCTCATATTTTTCTAAACATAGACCAGGCTTGAAGAGATGCTTATAGGAATCTTGTTTGTAGTTGTTGTGTGGGTATCTAAAATTTAAACAAGTAAAAATACACCCTTTGTTGAAATCTGAAAGATATGACCAATTTTAGTAATTTTTGAAAAATTCCAATCTCACATGCTTGGGGCAAGTGACATTTCTCGATTTGACAATCTACAATAATACGTCTTAATTACTCTTACCCGTACAAGAACTTTAACTTTAACTGTTTTGAATTTTTAGGTTCTTCCAGTGGTAATTTACTTCAGTGCTTTTATTTCTGTTATTTATCATTTGGGATGGATGGAAGTCATCATAAAAAAGATAGGATGGGTGATTCAAATCACTATGGGTACTTCGGCGGCAGAGTCCCTTAATGCTGCAGGAAACATATTTATTGGCCAGGTATATTAAAGTCGTTGTTATTTCTGTACCATTTTACATTTTTGATTTTTGAAATGTGTACAGACTGACAGACATATATACCATTTTTACCATAAAGTTAAATGAATATTCTTATATAAAAATTAAAAAACGCATGGCCTACAGCTAGAGACCCGTGGCAATGAAAATATTGAACAGGTTCATCTACCTTGGTTTTTGGTCAGGAAGAAAATCTGTTAGTGATACATGGCAAGTCAAAAATTCCATTTCAAACAAAAATTATCTTCCATGTTCTGAAATGAACTTTTTATAGCCTTTGTTTCCTATTATGAACATGTGATAACAAAAAATATGTTCATCTTCTTTCTATTTCATTTGCTCTTAAACATACCATCCATAAAAAAGCTGCCTACATAACTTCGTTACAGCAAACGCATGAAACCAGAAACAAATAATCATTTCATTTTCAGCAAACTAAACCTTAACATGATGAAGCTGCAAAGTTTTCGTGATTATATATATATATATATATATATATATATATATATATTTATGGTAAAAATGGTATTCCAATTTTTTGGATTGCAAAATATCAGCTTAATGCATTTTCGATGTTTTTACTAATAAGATGCTAGGTGTACGGGGTTAGCACTCACCTAGAAAACTCCGCGTATTTCTTGAAGTCTTTTGACCCATGTAATTTCTCATCGCTACCGTACACACATTTTACTTCTTCATCAAATTGGCTGTACTCCCCTCTGGATCAGATGACTATTTACCCTAACTTTGAACCAATGACCTTTTGTTTGGTTTCTTTTCTGCCTACCATTATCTTTACTGTAGATTCTGTCATGCATTCTTTTACCTCTCTCTTATTTTGGCCCACGGTGTTTCTTGATTTTTTATTTAGTATTTTGTATTTTCTTAAGCTCTTACCTCATTCTGGCTGTAGCCCGCTCCGTATTATCCTTCTAAGACTGCAAAACTATCCCTTAGCTCTATTCTGAAACCCCTTCTACGTTGGGGGTCTTATATGTTCTTGTGCCATACGTTTTTCTTTCCACACTGTTCTACTTGGCCATTCTTAGGAACTTTACTGTTTATTCTACTGAGTAAAATGTTGTGATCACTCCTGTTGTCTACTCCACGTATGACTTGTGTATCCAAGACGATAATTCCAGAGGTGGTCTGGGGATGTACACGTGTTCTTGTAAATAGTCTTTTGTTGATACAACGTTTCTGATAATACCAGGCTACGATCTACTCCAAATTTTATGAGGCTTTGGCCACATATTACTGTAATGATGTGCATGGGATCGTTTTCTTCACTGCCTGAAGACCTCCCTAAGCTATTCATGTTGCTGTCTGGTAAGGCCTTTGTGAGAGCGTATCACTGCTCTCTTGTTTTCTTGACAAACTTGAAATTAATTTTTGCTGCTATTAACCTCTACCTGATCGGTATCCATTCTATATTGGACTTTTCTCCTTCTTCCAACATCACAATTGCCACTTCTCTTTGGTGGTGCACTTTGCAACTAAAATATATAATGGTTTCTTCCTTTAAAAATTGATTTTACCAATTTTGCCCTTGCATATTTTCATTTCGCTTTTGAGCTGTTTAGTCGTTTTAATAAGGTCCTGAATTTTTACTGAGCTATCCTCTTAATTTGTTTTGGTCTATTTGGCGTTGTGCTCAGGCCTCCAGCTTCTCTTCGGCTTTCGCGAGAGCCCCTCGTGATTTCACCACATGAGGTCAATCGTTTCTTGCACGAAGGTATTTTTTACTAGCCTGTTGCTCATTTCTTTAGTGAGTTCTTTTTTGGGGGAAAGGGGTGCTGGCATTCCGCCGAACGTTGCTTCTCCCTCAACCAGGGTTGCAGAGTTCGAAAAATACCTTTAAAAAAAATTAGAGAAACAGAAAGACACTCATGATTTTAAAACGCGTCATAAACAGATGTTGCCCACGGCTTATGACGAAAATATGTCGATTAATTATGTGCTTGATAAAACTGTAAGAAAACCACGAAAATCACAAAATGAGGTTGATTAGGTGTACGGATAGTATACCTGGTCAACTTTTTAAATGGTTTTAAAAGACAATCCATGCCATTTAGAACCAATATACTCCGTTTTTTACAATCTACAACGTGTTTTATTAAAACAGTATGTTCTGTAAAATTTTAACTACTGTTACAATTTCACATAAAAAATCAATTTTACAATTTTAAGACTTGGAGTATGGCTACTGCTGCTTTACGAATCTTTTATACGAAATTTATACAAATCATTTTATGTTATACATTTTATGAATTATAATAATTAGTTTATAATATTTGCTTTTCTGTATATTTGACAAAATGGGCATGGACATTCCCCGGACCGCTTATACCATAAAAAGGGCAAAAACCTTGGATGTACTACACCAAGAAGGCTGCAATGACAATGAACTACCTCTAGTGAGACTACTGCTGGCAGGAAGCAAGTTGAAGGTCCGTGTAAAGTCAGCTTACTCACCTGAGTTTGAAACAACAGTTGGCTACTCACAGGAAGACAGATGATATGGACTCCATTAATGAAGAAAAAGACACACTTGAGAGGATACTTCCTATAGCTGCCAAAATCTGAAAGGTACAAACTTATTCACGAATGAACCCTGAAGCCAAGACTAAATTCACTAATGTATATCGGTCTGACAAACTATAAAAAGAAAAAATGACTAATCTCTCCGGGGAAAAGAGTACTGGAGAAAGAGCAAGATCCTTGGACCCCTCCTTTGCAGCACCTCGGATACAGACGCACGTTATATTATGGTAAATATTGCATTTCAATCCTTGAAGATATCGATCCAAGGATTCAAAATCCCCTTGACCAAAAAACTGCGACTATTTAATGCAACATTTGTCTCAATATTATTATACACGCTATACAAGTGAAACAGCTGGGAGGCTCTAAAAGTAGGCATGGACAAGCTTGATGCCTGTCACCGAAAACATCTGCGTAGGATCACAGGACACAAGTGGCCAAACAGCCTAATCTCAAATGAGGCTCTTTACAAGGTGTGTAACACCACCCCACTCTCTAGAAAAGTGGCTCATTTTAGATGGTCAATGTTCGGACATATACTTCTGATGCCAGAAGACACCCCAGCACAAAAAGCCTTAAAATGTGCTGTAATGGGATCCACCAAATGCAAAGCACACAGGGAAGTCATCCCACAAATCTACTAAGTGTACTAAGAGCAGACCTCAGAGATGCAGGACTGGGAATTCTAAGAACTGCAAAAAGACTCCGGGAGCTAAGAATGCTCGCTGAAGGTAAAATGCAGTTGATCTAATTGAAAAAGGACTGGCTGCAACAGTAGGACGTTTCTACTATTACAGATGCAGCACACAGTATATCATTATCATGTATTACACACACGAAGAAATAATTAACATTCAACACCTTTTAATGATAATAATCTATTAGTTTGATTACTACTAAACATACAGATTTTTATTACAACTTAAATTAATATTTAATGTTTTATTGGGTTGATTCTCCATCTTTTTTCCAAACATAGTATTGTTCATTAGCATGAAAAATCCTTTTCAAAAACGTTTTTAGCCGGAGTTCTTTTCTGAGTATTAAAATCAATATATTGTCTAAGCCAAGGGGATTGATTAAACCCTAATACTACATGGACTTGAGTTATTTTTAATCCAAGGTCAGTGTATAATTGCAGGTTTTTAGAATGTAAGACGTACTTTTCTTTATTTTTAAGTGTGGAAATTAGTTTGACATTATTAGATTGACATTATTAACAGGATCAAAACATGCTGAGAATAATTCAGTTGCTCTACATCATTAAACTATTCAAATTCTCGACCATACTTAAGTTAGGTGTTATTAACAGGTCCCAATATGACGCGTATATACGAAAATTTATGTAATATTTTATTATATTAAATTGAATTTAGTATGAGCTTCAATATTACAGATAGCCACAACAATGGTCATTTAATTATTGTTGGTACAACAGATGGTTTTATTGTCTTTGGATCAAGTAGTTTCAACAATAAGAACCAAAGTGGGGATCACCAAAGTAAAACAGATGCCAGTGAATTAAATTTATGCTGTTGTTTATCATTCACCGGGATGTACCAACAGGAGTTAATAAATCTAGGGTTTGGTGTAATGGAAAGAAATTAGCTATTTTTGCTGCAAGAATGTTTCCAAGATCTAATCAATCTAATGTTATATTTTATATTTGTTATATTGAAATATTTGAAAGATACATTTTTTATTATAAAAGCATTACTTCCAACTATTGATGATCACATTCTAAAAAGTGCTATGATATATCAATTATTGGAATGTCATATATTAGATGAAGTAATAACGATTTTATTTTGATAGAATACGATCAAGAGATTGGTTTAATTGCTCCAAGAGATAGTTGTTTAACTCATGTGTCAGAAGGACTATTTGGAAGCATAAAGTGTTGCCAGGTTCATTCTGTATTTTACGACGCATTTGGGGAAATTTTACATGAAATATCGAATAGGCAAAGGATACTCTTATGTTTTACCCGATGATATAAGGTCAACTTGTTTAAAAAAATCACCTTTGATTGGTCACCTTTCGGGATTCGTTTGGAGTGTGTTTGAAAGTAAAAAATATTGTATAAAATAATGAAATAATATATAACATATGAATTGTAAATTTATAGTAAAGAAAAAGTTATTGTAATGTACATGAAGGGCCCATCGATCTAGGAAAAGGAACATGTGGTTTTGTAATAAATAATTACAAGAATCTAGTAAACAAATCCAATATTCTTGTTGTGATAAATGGAAAATAATTGACGATGATGGTATGATTGTATGTATCAGATGTGCTTCCGTATTAGATTATAAAAGTGCTGAAGAGTATTTTGATCATAATGAAAATCAATATAAAATTGTTTAAAAATCTATCCATCAAAGAAGGTTTCATACTTTGAATTTAATTTTTAAAATCAATAATAAATCGAAGATTAATATTTACCCCAATCAAAAGACAAAAATAATTAATTTTTTTTTCAGAAATTGATAAGACACTATCGCAGGTCTTGGAAAACAGCAAGAGAATGATAACTTTAGAATGCTTCCTCAATGAATTGTAAAAAAATGCCAGATATACCGTGTGAATTGGTAAATGTATATGTACTTTTAATAGGAATAAACAGTACTGGGACAAAATCTTACAGTTGACTGGTGATACGAAAATGAATATATATATATATATATATATATATATATACTTCTTTCATCGTCAGCCTGACGATGGGAGAAGCATTTCTCGAAACGTAGCTCAGAAAAAACTTGCGACTCAAGACATGATAAAGCTCTTACATCTATGTCTTCCTCTGAGTCCATAAAGTTCAGCATTTTCAAAATATAAGTTGTTCATTTGAAATATTACTCACTCATTTATTTAACAAACAACAGTAACAATTATGAGAAGATCATCTTATTATTAAATCACAATGAGTCCTTCTATCTGTATGTTTAATCACTATTAAAGTAACTTATAGTTAACATTAAGGTATATTTAACATTGT
This sequence comes from Morbakka virulenta, assembly GCA_003991215.1. Taxonomy (NCBI): domain Eukaryota; kingdom Metazoa; phylum Cnidaria; class Cubozoa; order Carybdeida; family Carukiidae; genus Morbakka; species Morbakka virulenta. Next base: position 592,858 of record RDPX01000262.1, read on the forward strand.
TTTTTAACATATGCTATACGGAAAATAATGTGATTAACATAAAATTCTAATTTTAGTTGTAATAACATGAATCTGTATGTGTAATGATGATTAAAGTAATAGATTATTACTATTATTACTATTAATGTTATTTATTGTAATACATAGGAAAACAAATATTGTAAACTAAATATTTTAATTCATCAAATGATTGATATAAATTGATTAACATAAAATGATTGATACAAAATGATGGGTATAAATTGATTGATATAAAATGATTAACTGAAACAATTTAACATAAATTGTTCACGTAAATTTATGTAAATTGTTATTAGAAGTTGTGATAACATAAAATTGTTATTATTAAATTGTTATTACCAGATTAATTTATTAAATTGTTTTATTAATTTAATTTGTAAACTTAAAATTTGTATTATTAGATTGTTATTATAAAAATTAATAATGTTACATGAAACAATAGCGAAAAGACGGTCTTATAGAAAACCAAAAATAAGTAGTATAGTAATTGAGGAATTTCATGTTCTGGACTATTTTATAAAATGGTCCAGAACCCTCAACTACTATACTACTACAGTTTTTTAAAAAATAATAGTAATATTGATAATGATAAATTAATAAGAAATAATAATAGCAAAATGAAAATAAGAAGACACCGATAACATTTGTTTAATGTAATGAATTCTATGACTACGAATAACTGCAATAGTTAACAGCAATTGGTGCCCAAGATATGCTTTGACAGTCGCAGTCGCATTGAAAATTGAAACTGGAATTGAATTTTTTTTTGAAGAGGACATCTGTGATAACAGTATATATATATGTGCATACTGTATATGATATGACTGTAGATACGTCCTGTAAAAAATTCGTATATAATGATAATAACAATAAATAATAATAATAATAATAATAAATAATAATAATACTAACTTTACATTTCGTACTTTAAACTTGCATTATAGACGGAGGCACCACTTCTTATCAAGCCTTTTTTGGAGGGGATGACCACATCAGAGTTACATGCTGTTATGACTGGCGGATTTGCAACTATTGCTGGAAGTGTTTTAGGTGCCTATATAAGCTACGGTATCTCGCCAACACACCTTCTATCAGCATCAGTTATGTCAGCCCCAGCTGCATTGGGAATATCAAAACTTGTTTACCCAGAAACAGAAATGGCAAAAAGCAGACGTGTAGAAGACATCAAACTGGAAAAAGAGTATGTTTATCTTAGTTTACTTTAGTTGACTTGGAGTCGTTATTTACTTATTTAGCTAAGAATTGTGACTTTCCAAGGGCAAATATACAAGAAAATGCATGGCACGTCATCTTTAGTAATCTCACAATATTGTTTCGAGTTTAGAGATCAAGACCAGATTTTCGTATAACATTTTACTTGATTAAAAAAAAATTCTATTAGTTGTAGATAGGTAATTGGTTTCATATTCAGCTTTTACAGCAGTTTCCCAGCTGTTATTCTGTTTTTCAACGTTTCATGATCTTTGCGCTAAATTATTTTTGCGTCCCTACGAATACTTGTTAAACATTGATTAACACGACTTATTTACCTTATCACGAATTCCACTACATTTCTTTTGGATCCAGTTTATGCAGCTTACGCCAAAAATTGAGTTGCTTCCGACCTATGTCAGACAAATACCAGATGGAAACTTGCTACAACGGTCATTCAATGTTGCAAAGTAAGGTTCACTGAACATTATCATGATTTTGACCATGTTCACACGATGGTCATTGTACTCCATAGTTGCATTCCATTACTCGAAATATAGAAAGTAAACTTTTTTTCAATCGCGAGAAATATAGTATATATTTTTTATTTTTACATCAGTTTTGGAGTCTGAAATGATAATCCTTTAACAATTAAATGAAATGTTTCAAAGCGGTAAGGTAACCCAATATGACTTTTGAATAGCGTTTGTCAGATTTTTTTGTAATACAAGACTGAGGTAAAGTAATTGCGGCCATGATGGTTTTATGGGACAACAGTGAAATGGTCTTTTACATACCCACCCTACAAAGTCTGTAGCTTTTGCTGAGGACGTATATAGTTTTAGTTCCACAATTGACTGATGCCAAATTTGGCTATGTACCTCAGTCATCTTAGCATGATTTCATTTCGCGTTGAACATTGGATTTTACCATACACCTTACCACCCATCGCAGATAAGCTCCGGGGCTTGTCGTCACTGCCCTGGCTGTTTTTAATTCGTTTGTTTTTCTCGAGAGAGATAAGTCGAGAAGCCTTTTCTCCCCAAGTTGTTCACGTGGCCCTAAACCCTGTTTTAGATTACTATTACTGTAAACTACATTTAAAGGTCAATAAGTTTTTATGATTAACATGTGAGGGTGGTTGTTTGACCTGATGAAAGAGGTAATTGCTTTACCTGAGGGAAACCTGTTTCTATAAAAGAGGACGAGACCCAATCACGAGCAACGAGTGACTTTGCTGCAGGAATTCACTCGTTGACTTCAGGTGGAATTTATCGGTTCAATAAACAAAGACGTGCTCTTTAAAGTGACTAGAGTTTTAAGATATTGAAAGATACTAGGTTACTTTGTTAGAAGTGCATACATATTTATGTGGGGTAAAAGTGTAGTTCCAGACCCCTCAACAGCATACCTAAGAATATGTGTAGACTCGATGCCCTGTGAACTTTTATGTGTACTTTACCTTGTATTTATTAACATGTTGACCTCTATGAGAGTGTCTTTACGTCATGCCGGACGATTACCGCTAAAGAATGCAGTAAATTTTGAATGTACCAAATTTGTGACATTTAGATAAAACAGAAACGTCAATGAGAAGAAGTTATGTTTGTTTTGTTTGACAAGAGCGTCGTCGTTATTCAAACTAAATTGTTATTACTTTTTTTGTAGAGACGCAGCGAATTTAATTGATGCCTTGGCAAATGGAGCATCTATAGCTATAAAGTTAGTTGCAAATATTGCTGCTAACTTAATTGCAATTTTATCTGTCAAAAAATGTGTTAACGAAGTACTAATATGGATGGGAATGCTAGTAGATATTCACGGTCTTACGCTCGAGGTAAACTCACATCCCAGAATGAAAAGATTATTTGAATTTCCTTGTCGATTTTCTCTTTCACTTTGAATGAAATCAATGTTATTTTTAAAAGTATGTTTAAAGAAACATTTTTATTGTTGTCAGTTAACTACAAAACGTTCTTGGATCAGGTGATATGTTTTATTCTCTTGTTTTTCTGTCAATGTTATGGATTTCAAAGTGCCTGACAGAGCCTAAAATGGTACGGACTCGTATGCCTTCGCTTTACTTATTTGTTTAACGATATTTCCTTGCGACTTTAAGCAATGAAAACAATAAAGAATTAGGTTAAAGGAAATTGAAAATATGTCTTCATTGAGCTGGGCCTGAACAGTGCTACGTTGTAAACCAGTTCAATTTGCAACCATATCTTTCACTCGAGTACGTCATTCTTGCCCCACCCCCTATAACTGGACATACATTCACGCATATATGGCAGGAATGTCGGTCTTCAACAAACATAGATGGCAAGGAAATGTTAGGATCACATTTTTCTGCCCTGGAGGAGAGGCTGTCTTTCAGTAAGACGCGCCACATTAAAACCGTAGGCACTCTTGTTCTGAGCTAATTCGGTGAGCACATTGTTTTTCACCGTTTTCTGTACATTTAGAAATCCTTACTTTTAATAGCAATAAAGAACGCGATCATTAGACAAAGTACTTTGAAAAAATAGAGTGGAATTTAGAAGCATTAGATAGATAGTTCAAGATGTGAATCTTCTGGAAATATGATAGTAAAGGTGACATTTTTAAACAATGGAGATATTAGAGTGATGGAAATCGGTTGAGCGTTACAAGAAGCATGGAAACATTATTTGTTATCCATTACCTCTGTTTTAACTGGTTTTCCTTTCTAAAGGAACTTGTCACAGTAATTCTGCATATTTAATTTGAAATGTACCAAAAATCACAAGGCTTCTGCTTCCATTCATCTCTTTGACAAGGATGTAGTGTAAACCTTTTACATAAATAAAAATCGAGATAGGAACAGAAGTTACTTTTATTTGTGATAGTACCAGTAGTAAAATATTTAGTTATTGTAGTAGTAACAGCAGGGGTAGTAGTATTAATGGTAATAATAATAACAATAATAATAGTAATAAAAATAATAACAATAGTAGTAGTAGTTGTTGTAGTGGTAGTAATAATAATAGTAGTAGTAAGAGCAGCAACAGCAACAGCATCTGTACATGTGGTGTTCAGGGAGTACTAACAGTATTGTTAGTGGTAATATTGGTAGTGTTAGTAACATTAGTAATAATTTTAGAAGTAATAGTAGTGGTTGTAGTATTGGCTTTCTGGTAAGGATGCTAATAATAGTAATGCTTGTAGGCTGGGAATGGGGTCGTGACAAAGGGTAAGTGAAGCAGAAACAACAGCAGCAGTAGGAGTGGTTGCACCATTAATGACTTAAGTTGTCTGCTCTTAGTTCTCTAATTATAATTGCATCATTCGTAGAAAATTCTAGCTTACGTACTAATGCCGTTGGCGTACATTATGGGAGTGGAATGGAACGATGCACTTCAGGTTGGTGAGTTAATTGGAATGAAAACTGTAATTAATGAATTCTATGCATACCAACGACTTGGCGAGCTCATAAAACAAAGAGCCACCGGAGGAACAACAATAAGCGTAAGTTATTTCTTACTGAAGATTTGTTGTTGTTTCTTTCCATAGTTTTATGTCTTAACAAAATGTGGAACAGTTTAGTATGTAGAATTTTGTTTGTTACTTCATTTCTCACATTTCATTCTTGCATTGTAATTTCGCATTGTTGCTCCCAACCCACTCTTTTCTCCTGCTTTAACTTTACTTCTTCATTTTATTTACTTGGATAAATATATATTTCAATGTATAAAGTTTTTAAATAAAAAGTTCTCACTTCCGTTATAGTGATTGTGTTCGATTAACAATCAGAAAGATTCAGAATGAATTGAAATTGGGCTTCTTAAGCCTATGATTTTCTTATTANTTACTGAAGATTTGTTGTTGCTTCTGTGACACAACAGTGTTACCCTATTTTGAAGAGATAGAGTTACTTTGTAGTGTTGTTTCTTTCCATAGTTTTATGCCTTAACAAAATATGGAACAGTTTAGTATGTAGAATTTTGTTTGTTACTTCATTTCTCACATTTCATTCTTGCATTGTAATTTCGCATTGTTGCTCCCAACCCACTCTTTTCTCCTGCTTTAACTTTACTTCTTCATTTTATTTACTTGGATAAATATATTTTTCAATGTATAAAGTTTTTAAATAAAAAGTTCTCACTTCCGTTATAGTGATTGTGTTCGATTAACAATCAGAAAGATTCAGAATGAATTGAAATTGGGCTTCTTAAGCCTATGATTTTCTTATTAATTTTTTTCTTGTTTTCTCATTTTACCTCTTCATTCCAAGGATATTTTCCTTAATTTATCCTTATTCTTTTAAGTTTATCCAGCAGTATTATATTTTATCCTGTATGTCTGTTACTTTCTCCCGTATTTTCACCCCAATGTAACGGTTCTTAACCTGCTTTCCCGTCATTTATTTGCTTTATTTTAATTCTGTCATTTGCTTTTTTAATTTGTCATTCCATACTTTTTGCATTCATTCATTCATTTCCTCACTTTGCATTTGTCATCTATTCTAATGTATCAACATTTTATTGCTATTGGTAATTTGTTTTTGTTTTTATTTTTAGCGTATTTTACATTTTTTACCAGCGCTATATATATATACAATGGCTCTTTGATTAGAAATCGCACGCTTTTGTACTAAAAGCCTGTAAAAAGTTATCGCCAACTTGAGCATAATAACGTGTAGTTAGATGTTCTTCTTGTGTATTCTGGTTATTGTGGTAATATAATAGAAGCTTATTTTCTTAGGGTTTCTCATGGAAAAGAACATTGAAAAGGTGCTCCGTAATAAAAAACTCAAGCAAACAAATGATACATAACTGATAATGTACAGCACATTTTGAACGAGAGAATTTAGACGAGAAAAATAAGGAAGATAGGATGAAAAAAAGAAAAAGCAACGTGGGGTATTGAGTTAAGAAAGAAAAGAGTGAAGGAATGATTTAATGCGATATTGAATGAGAGAAGATTGAAGTAAAAGAATGGGATTTTGTCCTGGTCGATAAAATGCGAGGAGATGTGAAATTTTTTGAGAGAATTTTAATTATTCCACTACATCAGGATAAATTCGTTAAATCAGCATATTCAATAGGGCAGTGCCTTTCATAAGAGGTAATGAACATTGTACTGTATATTGATATAGAATAAATAAAAATGTGAAGAAAAGAATAAACGTAGGTGTGCTGTTTGTTATTGTGTAACAATATACCCACTGTGCAAAAGTAAATCAAACTATTTTTTCAACAAAATGCAAGTGCTTAAATTACTCATGGTGGCTTTTTCATTTCTATAACAATTTACATTCGGTTATATTGGTTTTGGTAACACCAAGAGTGTCATTGCTATTTCTTTCTATTCCATTATGGAGCAACGCTCAGAAAAATACAAACACTGGCCGATATTACAATCGTTTTCTTCAGGTTTAAAGCAAAAATAAATACTTGCACAGTGATGGTAGAAGGGAGGTGTTGATCAAGATCCTGTCTTAAGATATAAGAATAATTGAGTACGGTCACTGCCATTTTTTTACTCTGTAGGTACGATCGGAAATAATAGCAACATATGCACTTTGTGGATTTTCAAATATTGGTGCTGTTGGTGTCCAGCTTGGTGGTATAGGCGCGCTTGCTCCCTCCAGACGAGGTGATCTTGCAAGTATCGCCAAAAGGGCATTGTTTGCTGGAAGTGTTGCATGTTTTACAACAGCATGTATTGCAGGTAATTCCATTAAGTGATTTTTAACAATTTAAAAAATTAAATTGACTGTGAAAAGCTTGAAGCTACAGGAAAGGAGCACCTAGCCAAGGTAGGTAGATTTAGTGCAAGACTTGACTACAAGATACCTTGTACTAAATAAGCTGAACCGATAGAGATTACAGTCACCGGAGAAGCCAGGACAGAGAAGAGAATTCCAGAGGGTAACAGTGCCAGGGAAAAAATTTATGGCGTGAGTGGTGGTCCTGGACTTAAGAACCTCGACAGAAAATGGATTCTTTGAAAAGCAAGTAACGCTGCAGACAGTCTTTAAGGATGGTACGTGTAGAAAAGGGAAAGAGATGACATACTACGTGAAGGGTGTTGGGGAATTATCCGTATTTGTTCTCTAAGATTTAATTGGACTCAGGGAACAGCATAGACAGAAGTTGGGTAGATATGATGTATTAGTGAAGATAGGAGATGTAGTTTTAATTCACAGTGAAACTCTGAAGAGAAATGAATGGAAAACTGGTATTGTTATAGAATTAATAAAGGGTAGAGATACAGTGATACGAGGTGCTGAAGTTAGAACTATTACCAGGGGGAACCCAGTTGTGTTAAGTAGACCATTGCAGAAGTTGTTTCCTTTAGAGATTAACACAGAAAGTCGGACTACCTTAGAAGCTGCAGATAGAAATGGTTCTAGCACTAACTCAAGGGATAGTAGTTCAAGACCTCGCAGAAACGCTGCATTAGACAGTCAGTGTAAAACTAAACTTATGTTTGACCCCTAGATGTGGTCAAAGGGGGGAGGATGTTGGGGAATTATCCATATTTGTTCTGCACAGTTTGAGATAATTATCGGTATGCGTCAGTAGGGGAATCACTATTTACCGAAAATAGGATGATCGACGTGAGTCACCGGGAACAGCACGATTGTGGTCGTGCTACGTGACTTATTTACGTAGATATTTTAGAATTACTGTTGTTGTAATACATTTTGATCATGAATAAGTGATTAGAAAATTATAAAGATTTGGGTGTGTAACTTTAGGTATTTTTTAACTGTGAATATTGTAAATACATGTTGATTCTAGATGAGTCATGTGGGAAACTAGGGAGTATAAGTAACTGGAAAACTTACTAGATTCTCTAAGATCGTTTGGATTCTTCAAGATAGTATCAAGATTGTATTAGACTGATAGAAGTGTTTCACTGGTTGTGTGTTTCACTGCTTTGGATTGTAATGAGTCTGTATAATTTGGCTCATTAGTGTTTTATTGAATGGTTATTGATGAAAAGATTGGTATACAGTCCTCTAGATTGGAGTTTTATTTGTTTCTCTATCTGAACCGCGCATCGAAGACATCGGATCTTCAACAAAGGGGTTTCGAAAGTTCAGGACCAGTTAGGTTGTAGACTAGACGTTCGATTCTATCCAGACGATTGAGATAAGAACCAGGAGCACCTGACCATTTGTGGCAACAATATTCCATATGTGGTCGAATTGAAGTTTTGCAGCGTTATACTCCCTTAAGATAAGTAATTTTGTGCCCTACAGAGAAAGCCAACTTTCATGGAAGTTGATTTAGCAGTAGCTTTGATAAAGGATTTCCAACAAGAGCCCAAGAAGGAGCCTATAACTGCATTTCCTGGGGAGTTGAATGTCATGTAGAAAGTTAGTTAGCAATTGATTATCGCAGAAATACTTGATTTCAGTTGCTTGTAATTCAAATTATCCGCAGAATTTTAACAAGTGTTTTTAAATTTGATTATCAATTTATTTAACACGGTCAATTACGGGTCACAACCAGATGTGTAGTTATTTAGTTTTAGTCGAGAAATGGGAGGTTAGTAATAGATTAGGTATAGTTCAATGATGACATGATATGGCCAAGAGGGATAGCATGTCAAAGGCTGAATGTAGGCATCATTTAAATGTAACTGAATTTTGTATTTAGGTGTGGGTGGATATTTTAGATTTAATTGCTTTCCGTATGTTGTCTTTTCTCGACCAATTTTGGAAAATACTCATTTCGGCGTTTTAGAATAGAATTTGATCTTGCTGAAGTTCTAACCAATGGAAATAACTTGTGGAAAGTTCTGTGATCAGTTATTAGTTTTAACAAATAGAGAAAACCCACCCGCAATCAGGAGGATTGATCAGAGTTGTTTTTTTCAGGTATACTTTACGAGGAAGATCCTGCATCTGTAGTAGCTGAACTCATAACAACAACGTCATCTGTTTTAAACGCCACCACTACTGCAAGGCCGTGAAGTACTCTAGGTAACCTTTTTTAATGAATTGAACCGTATCTCTGATAGCAATGAGATGTTCTAAGTACGACAATCAATTGGGTGAGTAGAAAATTAGATACTGCAATATCCGCTTGCTATCTTTAAACGGTTTGACCATGGCCCCTCTTTTCCTGTATAGTAAACACATTCCTGTCAAATCCTTTAAAAGGCTATTATTTAAAATGAGGACCCAGAAGTATGAACGAACCCAAGGGTCAGNCAGAGTTGTTTTTTTCAGGTATACTTTACGAGGAAGATCCTGCATCTGTAGTAGCTGAACTCATAACAACAACGTCATCTGTTTTAAACGCCACCACTACTGCAAGGCCGTGAAGTACTCTAGGTAACCTTTTTTAATGAATTGAACCGTATCTCTGATAGCAATGAGATGTTCTAAATACGACAATCAATTGGGTGAGTAGAAAATTAGATACTGCAATATCCGCTTGCTATCTTTAAACGGTTTGACCATGGCCCCTCTTTTCCTGTTTAGTAAACACATTCCTGTCAAATCCTTTAAAAGGCTATTATTTAAAATAACATATTTGGAAGAAAGCTGTCAGAGATAAGTGGGCAATTTCGTGCGAGCGCTATTTGGAGACGAGTAGAAAGAACCTCCGTGCTCAAATTTTTATATTGATAACCCCAACGTTTACTGTAGCTTTAACCCTTTGCGCCCTTTTCTTGGGTGATGAGAATTTAGGCTGAACGATAAATAAAATTCCAATACCTGCAGATATTTCTCTTCTTCGTTGTATGAGCATTTAGGTCCATAATTTTCACGGTCCTGAAACTATTACTGATAAAAAATGTTTACTTACTTTACCATACTTTTAAATACAAATCCATTAACACAGCATATGGAAAGCTGTTTATTGTTCTTTGAAATTTTAGATGCTCCACCGTAAATATCAGTTCGTACTAGGACTATAACGGTGATTTCCAGTGTGCCAGCTTTGAAGTTTATTGCGCAAGAAACTAGGGAATTTTTATATGGAAAAATTTGTTTCTGTAATTATCTTTGTATTTGCTGATAGGTACATTTAAAGGTATTTGTTTAAATAGTTTAGTTTTTTGAAATCAATTTTGTTAAAACAAAGGTGGGTTCGGAGTGAAAAAAATAGGTAATCAATCTCGCTTTGCCGACGAGTGTTTCTGCCGCGCCCCCTTTTACACAGGGAAGCGTAAGTAAATGGTAAAAATGGCCTGGAGCATTTTATGATATTTATGACAAAAGTTTTTAAGTAATTATCACATCTAATCTGAGGATAATACAACAAATTCCCAAACAGCAAAAACGTCAAAAAAAATCAAGAGTCAGGAATATATTTAAACTGTACAGCAAACATAAGCTCTTAAGAGACGACAGCCTGAAAGTTTAGACTTCAAGAGCGAAATGCAAGAGTATTGTCACCTTAATGTAATTTCTCCTTGCTCTTATTAATGACCTTGTAGGTAGAGAACAAACGAAACAGTTATGTTCTGATATTTAACATAACCTATTAAATTTGATACGAGTTTTTTGTATCCATGTACCCGCATTCTCCACGACACGACACTCGTACCTTGATTTGAAACCACATAAATATGAAAATATATAAGGGTTGTGTAACACAGGCTGATTTCTGTATGTGGGTTTCGTCATATTTGCAATAAAAAAACGCTCTCATCATTTCGAAAGGTTTCGGAAGGAATTAGAGATTCACAACATAATTTCAAACAGCGAATCTTATTTCCTTGAAAATCTTTCATGGCCACGTCGGTTAATTGCCTTGAAACGACGGACAACGTTGTCTTTTAAAGGTTGTTTCAGGGGAGTGGCTCTGCTTCATTGCAACAGCTTCGTGTCTGTCCTCCACGGTTTAACACTCCAAGCTACCAAAAGGGCAAGGTAATCGCTGGTAGACTACCTTAACCTGAGAGATTTTTCTCATGTGTATGTCAAATGACCAAGGAGCGCAATTTTTATTATGATGTTTTAAAGCTTTACCACAAATGTTTATAAGATTCAGACCTAGTTAATGGTGTCAATACAGTTTTATTTGATATATTTCCGTTTATTTTGTTAAACTTATATGAACGTTTGATAGAAAATTAGGAATATGTTGATATGAAATAATTTCTGAAAATTAGTAAAATACGCACTTACCGTTGATATGTCACCCATCACTAGACAGGGCCAGCAGTAAAACGTTTCTTTGCCTTCTTCATTTTCTCCGCCACAAATCCATAGAAAAGACTGGTGTACCGAATCACTCGTTCTTTCCGCATACTTTATTCTTGGACATTGCCTTTCATCCTTCTTCATGATTCAAATTGTTATTTTGTGCTGCATGTCGTGAAAAAATCTTCGAAACCCCTCGTTACCCAAGACTCGATGCATAGTAAAAGGTCTGAAATGATTGTTTGAGGCCAACAGTGCAAAGGTGACGAGATTGCGAAGTGATTTTGTTGCAGTTTTAATGTCATCTGTTCCAAAGGGAATTACGTCACGACACCCAAGAAAACAAACGTGAAGTAATCCGGAAGGGCCACGATTACTTTGCGGCCTCACCTTGCCCTTCATGTTGCTAAACCTCAGCCTCAAATTCAACAGCTATCATGTTCAACAAAGACGACGTATGCAGAAAGATAAACAGCTAATTATCGGTTGTCTGAGTCAATACACTTCAAAGAGGACATCTTGAAAGCTCCGCCTCCAGATTATAACTCAGAAAAGGTTCAGAACATTGAAAATGTCCTCTTTTGTGAAAAATAAAAAAGCTCCTTTTGAAAAGAAATTTTGAAAAAATAGGTTATCAGCGATTATCTGGATTACCTCCCAACGCCGCCCCTGCTGTGCATGACTCAGTGTTTAGACTTAGTGTGCAGAACCTTTGGCATGAGAAAGCGATTTTGATAGGAAAAGGAACTTCAAAGGTCCATGTTTCAAGGCTAAACTCTTAAGCTCTTGATATATTTTGAGGTTTTTTAAAAAGTGGGGATTGTTGTCTGTTCAGGATAAGAATTAGGTTTAATTATTTGACTGTTTCGTCATGTCAAATTTGTTTCTTTGTTTAATTCGTGTAGAAAAACATTTTACAAATACGACATTTTTTTAATTACATTATTTCCTTATCTTTTTGGGATAGCATCAGTGACTTGTTTTTATTTATTGGATTAAATTGCAGCGTTCGCACTGTCAGGTAAAGTGAGGAAACTGTTGTCTGGAAAAATGTTTATTAACCAGACCATGACAAGGAATTATTGAAATTCCCTGAATATTTGGAATCTTGTTCTTGTGTGAAACCTTCACGGATGTACTTGAATTTCAATATTTTAGTTTAATAGCAGAATCATTGTTAAAAAGGACTGCATGTGCAATATTAATGAGTAGTCTTGTACTTTTTAAGTAAAAAATAAGAAATTATAAAATCAGGCAACATTTCTGGCTTCATCCTTTACTAACAACTGTTCTTTTGATGATTCTGATCTGGTTCTTTACACTCCCCCGCTTTAAACACCTTTCGTGGTTGGTTTCAGAAGTTTTCCCAGACCTTTCTTTATTAATTTTAAACTCTTTAACAAACGTTTTTCTAATTATTACCTCATTATTATTGGGAAAGCTTATCTGTTGTTCCGGTCTTTAAAAGTACTGAAAACCGATCCATGTGTCGAAACCGTCGCCCCATCAGTTTGCTTCCAAGCAAGGAATCGTCACACTGTCTTGCGGTAAGGGTCCCATCATATCTCCTCCAATAAGCAATTTGCTCCCCGTAAATCTCGATCCACTGAATAACTCTTCACTGTCAATACTGAGCGACTCAATCGTTCTCACCATCGTCTTTATATTTATGAAGCGTTTGATAAGGCTATACATTCTGGGCTACTCTAAAAACTGAGATCAAATGTCATTTCCTGAATAATTTGAAATACCAAAGCATCTTTCTTTAGCAATCACATGATCTTAGTCGTCAATGATGAAGTCTTTATCTGTCCTCTTTATAACCTCCGCAAGACTTTATTTTGAGACTTCAATCTTTTTTTCCCTATAAATGATTTTTCCGAAACTGTTTGAAGACAATAAAAGGGTATGGAAACCTGTTGCAAAAAATTTCTTTTTTACTCTTGCATTGATGGACCATTTTTTATTAATCTAAAATTGCTGGCTTCCTTCGACATGATCTTGTGTCAATTGTTAATTGGGATTTTTAGTGGTTTTAGTGGCTTGTCACTGTCAATTAATATAGATCTCCCAACTCATTTCCTGTTTCCATGGATGGTTCTTCTTTGGTTTAAGCTCAGTCTCTTAAACTTATCTTGTCTAATACTATTATTTAGATTCATTTTGGTAAAGCGATTACCAAGATTGCAGCAGTATAATTAAGTTCTCATTTTCGTGCTCACTCATATCTTTCTCCGAAAGCCAAAGCTAAGGAGATTAGTCTGGCCTTCCATGGAGTATTGTTGCCATCTTTGGGCTGTAGCCTCCTGGTTGCTCTCTTAGCGCCTCCTCAATTCAAAGTTGTATTGAAATCATTGTCGACCCTTCTCTCCCTTTTTTACACAGGTACTTTTATGGAAATTTTTTTTCATGAAAGTACCTTTCTTCTCTTGTTACTTCTACGACAGTTTTCAAGTTGTCTTCACGTCCAGCTACAATTGCTCATTCGACTGCTGTCAGTTTGTAAAAAGTGATGCCATTGTACTAGCTTCTTCCTGCGCACATTAAAACGTTCTTTTCCGGGCTTTCGTTCTCCGGGTGAGTTTGATCTTCGTTTAAACTCTCACTTAACCGACATCTTCCGCTTCTCTACTTGGCCTCTTCTTTTCACTTGCTTAGCCCCTGGGGAAGGTTAGTTGTCATTTGCGACCTTTCCAGGAGTGAATAAGAATTTATTTATTAACAGAGATGTATATATCATCTTATTAGGCTGTTTATGCTGTACAGATCTACTTTACTCATTTATCAGCCCTGATGTCCAAAAGAGACATCTCAGCAGGTCAAAAGGTAACCTCTTTCTACACAAAATTTCACCTTCACCTGACAGTATGCCTTGCTCAAATTGTTTTTAGAAACTCATCTTTTCTGGCTTAATCATATATATATATTTATATAGAACGGTAAACAAGAGAAAAACTCTAGATTTGTGTAGTACTCAGAGTTTCATGTTATTCACACTCATCAGCTATACTAATTGAAAAAATTACAAGAACGGTATATAGAATCTACATGAATTCACAAGGGAAGTGGATTGTAAATACCCACGGTAAAAACTAGTTATCCTTGTAAGTTGTAAACAAAGGATACTAATAAAATGTGATGTAAAACTGCACGAGATCAGTCCTTTGATTTATAATTAGCTAAGAGGAATTTATTTGTGTGCCGGCACTTCGATATTAATTCACTTCTTTTATTTAATAGATTACCTTTGTTTTCATAAAACAGAATTTCAAACTTCTCTTGCAGACAAAGAGAACAGCTTCGTGCATTGATTGAATAACTTTTAGCACGTTTAACAATGGACCATTTTAAGGTCGGAGTGATGTTGTGCTTTTCTTTCAGCTCCCAAATGTACGAAGATAGTGACGTGTTGTTTTTGTACTTTTGATTGTTAAATGATTGCTTGTGACCACTCCATCGTGTCTTGAACTCCTTCTCCGTTAAACCAATGTAAGTTTTAGGCGGGAAGTTGGGTGCTGTTACGTCGCATTTGTATATAACGGACGACTGTCGACAATTACCATTTAATGGGCACTTCTCTTTGTTTCTGCAGTTGCATTCTTGTGGCGTTTGATTAGGTGTTACTGCAACCCTCGCATTGTGATGTTTAATAATGGCGCCCATATTCTCGGTGCAGCTGTAGCTTACTTTAACATTATTTTTGTTAAATAGTTTTTTTAGGTGGCTCGATTTGAAATGCTTGTTAAGTAGTGACAGGAACTTTTTTGCTACGTTGGTCGACACATTTTTGGAAAACGGTGGGTTGAACCAGATTACGTTGCGCGTGCGGTTTCTCCTCCTCATTGCTGGTTTGGGTTTAGAATATTCCAGCTTGACGTTTGTGTACCCGCTTTTTGACAGTGCGTCTTCATACTCCTTTTTGGCTGAAGAGAAGACTGCCTCGTTGGAAGAATGATTCGACAATCGTTCAGCTATAGATGTTGGAAGCTGTTTCAGTATCTGTTGGGGATGATTAGAAGACGTGTGTACGTAGAGAAGCGAATCATTCGGTTTCTTGTACGGTTGGTAAGTGTTCAGTTTCAGGTTCATTGTTACATCAAGAAAGTCGACGGAGTAGAGGCCGGTGGTGATTTCGATCTGTAGTTCGATGTCTTTGAACAGTTGAATGATGTTTTTTCTCAGCTTATCAGTTGTTCGGCCTCGCATGTTGCGTACGAGTATCAACCCGTCATCTCTATACAGACCAGCATTGTCCTTTGGAACAAGGGTTGATAATTTGTGGAGTATGTAGAGGCCAATAAGTTCGCAAATTTCAGCCCCGTCATAACTCCCCATAGTGACGTCAAAACAGTCATTTGAAGATTTCTTAATCCACGATTCATTTTCAAAGAAGAGCAAGGATTTTCTGCAGTGAAAAATTGTTCGTAGTTCTTGCTCTGGAATGGTTGTATATTCTTTAGCGAAGTCTAGTGCCTTTTGGAGCAGAGTTTTACTGATGGAAGGGTAAAATTCTTTGATGTCGAATTGGATGAATAAGCAAGAATGTTTATCATTTATCGAATCGAACCAATGTAGTACCTCATGTGTGTTTTTCCACTGGTTGACCTTCGTTGCTTGGCGAATTTCGGAGTTGATCCTGTCTAGTATGGACTTGCTTATAGCGCCTAAGTTGCTTTTGCACGGGTTGATCAATCTGCATGGTAGTTTCTGTTGGAAGTTCTCCTTGTGATCTTTCAACGTTATAAAGGCTGGGGTGTTTGCAAGACATATATATATTTATATATATATAATATTGAGTATTGATTTTTTAATGTTATCTAATTCCTGTATTCTTTTAACTGAAATATAATTAAAATTTGAAGCTAAAAACATAGTTACCAGACACAGCTTTCTGATAGCAGATTTATTGACTGGATTGTATGGTCTGTTTTAAAAGAAAATACATTGTTAACTATGTAAATGTGATATTTGGCGAGAAATCATTAAATAGCCATTTCGCTGGAAAGAAGCATAAAAGGGTAAAAAGACCTTGAGTGATAAAAAGTTTCTGTAAAGCAAAAAACTCAACAAACATCGCCAAAAAACAATGAAATTTGGGAGCCAGTAATAATTAAAACACCCGTGCTAAGTGAGAAATCAATGAAAACGAATGCAGAAATACAGTTTGAGCTCCAAAATAGGAAGTATGTAGGAAATAATAGGAATGTCCTTTTTTTAAAGAAATTATGAAAAATTAGGTCATAAACGTTTACTGGCTTGTATCATTGAATGAATCACTGAACGTTGTAACACAAATCTGAAATGGATATTTGCATTCGATATGGGAGTAAAGAGATAACCGACAGATAGGGGCCCAAACATTTTTGGGACATACCACTCACCAACATATACTGAAATCTATTTAAGAAGATCTTAAAGTCTTAGACATGACCATAATAGATAACTGCCTTTGGATAGACCTAATGTAAAGCTAAAGCTCTCTCAAATCGATCCACTTTGGAAGCTGCAATTTGCACCAGTGCTTTCGTAACTGAAGGAAATAGATGGAATTGGAAAACTTTGTTGAAGTCACGTTTCCTGTTTTGAAAGAATAGCCATTTTGACTCGACGTTTTCATTACAGAATCACACAAGTTTTTCACTACTATTCTGTGAACCAGCTAATCTTTTCATGCTTTTGTAAGTTTTTATTTTCATCTTGTTTGTTAACACTGAGTTATAATTAGTGATGACTTCGGAAAAAGACTTATTAAAAGGTCTTTCGACTGATTAATAAACCTTTTTTGACTATGCAAGAGTATCTTTAGGAAATTGTTGTGTGAACTTCTTCTGTTGTATGATGTACCTTATGCACTTTTTAAAAAAGAGCATATTTAGCTCTTCAATAATCATATGTCACCGGTGGCTGTCAACAGCGCTTTTTTATCCCAATTTGAATGACTGGATGCCCCTTCCTCCCGTTAACCAGCCGATAAAAATGTTTTGGAGTTGTAGTAAAGAATCCGTTTACAGTTGCGAAATTTGTATCTTCTTTAATTCCTGGTCTTGCCATGTCATATCCAACCATTTATCAGCCGCAACGGAAGTTTAAATAACATCTGAAGTTCTTGAAAAGTTGATTTAAGAAGCTTCTGAAAATCGACCTGCGTGATGTGAAAATATCAAAGCAAAAAACTCATATCCATGGGAATTTTTTGGTACGCAATAAGAGCTCTGATCTATCTTCAGAAGAATTGTACAACTCGCGCAGATGTAAAATATTTTGAATCGACGGAATGGAATTTCTAATTACCCAGTTTAAAAAAACTGTTTGAGAAGATTCCAATTTCATGTAGTATATAGTTAAGCATGCATCTGTTCTGGAATCTAAAGTCTTGGTGTCACAATTACTGGATGTATGCAGATTAACGTGTCTGCTCTTTTATTCTGTCCATTTAAATTATTATATCTTCGTTACAAGCTGATCAAACACCCTCTGAAATTACATATTTCTGCCAGGCCAGCACAATAAAAGGAAAAAAGAGCTTTGGACTGTTTTAGAAAGGGTGTGGCCATTTGGTTTTTTTCTTTGTCAAGGAAACAGTTATCAGCAAGAATCTGTCACCCATTTTACACTTCGTATTGGTTTTGAACCAGGTCAACCAGTGAAGACTTGATTTGGCGTGAAATACATAGTCATTGTTAATTTGTGAGAAATATCAATTACTTTCTGGAAATTGATGAGTGACTGCAAGTAGAGTCGGAGTCTTTTGCCAGTCATTCATTTCTTGTTACCAAGAGCCTGTTAAACCGGTAATATGTGGAGGACAACTATATCAGGGATTCTCAGGAGATAGTCATGGAAACAAAACATACTGTGCACTGATTTAACATTGTTAAGAAGAATAACGAGGAAGAGAAAGGAAGTGAATTTTTTTTTGTTGTTGCTTTTTTTATTACATCATTTACGTCATTGAATTTAACACTTGGCTATAAAACTTTGACGATGCGTGAAACCTATCACCAATGCTTAAAATATTTAATTGATATATAATATAATAAATCTGGGGGGAAATGCATTTTCATCAAATTTGTCAAGAAAAAACTACAGGAGCTCCAGGGCAAATCAGGGGGGGGGGTGCCTGGGCTGTGCGAACGCTGTATTGAAATGACTATGTTTACATTTATTTTTCAGTTTTTTATAGAATTTTTCTTTCCTATTTTAATAGTTCAAACTTGATAATTAGCAGAATTTATTTAAGGGGAATCCATTTGATTCGTGAAAAACATTTTGGTCTTCACGTTATTTTATACTTGACTGTTTGTAAGATCGTATTTGTAATATTTATTTCTACCATTGTTGAAGGAAAGCGAATAGAAAACACTGACAGTCTTCACTGTTTCATATTTTTTATACAAAGAAACCTACAAATTATCCGAAGCCTTAGAATTTATGTCTGATTTTCAATGATTGAAAACAAGTGTTCTGTTAAACGAATGTGGCTGAAGGTAGTAGGTAAAGCAAAGGAAACTCGATTCAGGGCCCACAAGATTGATGTAAATAGTTGAACGTGTAGAGTTTCTTATTTGCACTCCACTATTGATCTAGAAGTGCCCACTTGTGTGGTACGAATTATTGGTAATTTTTGTTTGAAAACGTCATCGATAATTTTATGGTAGCACTCTGTACATCCGATTCCTTAACATAGATACACTCTTTGGCGTTTAAGCTAAGTAATAAATCCATATAGAAAGGAAGAACAACGGGTAATAAAATATAGACATCATGTGATTAAAAATTATTTGGCCCCAATAGGGGTCTTCAATTCAATTTGGTGACTTTCGGCATTTGCTATAATCCGAATCTCCGTCGGGGATTATTTAGGGAGCATTTTGGGGGCCCTCATATCACACTACAAATATAAAACCCATGTTAGTGTGTGTAATACCCCATCTTACCAAATTGCCTTCAGCCAACGAGGGATTTAACAATATTAATATTAATTATTAAAAAAAAAAAAGTGCTTATGCGTCACACATGTAAATGTAGTATAGCTCTGCTTTTTCAATTCATGTGTAATAAAAGAAGGACAGTGGAAAACGTTGATTCTGTTTTCATATTTATCGTTACATTAAGTCGAAGCTAGTGCATTGTCAATTTTGAAGTACAAGAAAATTATTTGTGTTATTTGAGTTTCTTCTTTTGGCTGTATCTGCTATATAGTTTACCAAAGTATTTTGTGGGGTTTATTTATGTAGCAGGATAGTCATTTTCATTTGTACGAAGAAGGAGAAAGTGGTCATGGTACCGCTATAAAAACCAGCTATTTGCCATTGCATGTTTTACCACCTACCTTCCCATCTACCCGATCTACTTGCTAGTGCTATTTCTTTTTTAACAACAGAATATTTTCTTCTTTTTATGTCTCCTTTTCTTCGCCGTTTCTCTTGTCGTTTAACTTTACAACACAATATCAAGCCCCAATACTTTACTTAATTTCCGTAAGAGCGAAATATTATATTTTGAAAAACAACAGGAACAACAGATTTTTTATGGTAAAAATAAACATGTTCGTCAGTTCTTCGGTTCGTTGTTGACCATATTCTGGGATAAGCAGAACCTTGTTATTTGTGTGTATTCGTACATCTCTCTGTGTGTGTATCTCACACTCTCCTCCCCCTCTTCCTCTCTCTCTCTCTCTCTCTCTCTCTCTCTCTCTCTCTCTCTCTCTCTCTCTCTCTCTCTCACACACACACACACACACACAGACACTTCACACAGGCACATACACATAAATATATACAAACATTCATAAGGTCCTATCGTATAAAAATTTGTACGATTTATGGCTACTGAGAAAGGTAAACCACTTCAATTTGTTAAACGTTTCCAAAGTCTTTGTAATCTGACGAAGACAAGTTGAAACGCAAAGTTTCCTTATCAATCATCCTCTCACTATGACTAAGAGATTGATCTCCATTACCGGTTGCAAAGGATTGTTTATGAATTTCTTCATTAATTTTTTTTCCTTTCTGTCTCAGGAAGGAACAGGAAATGAATTATTCCTTGACAAGTTTTATCTCCAAGTAAGATGAACCTATAACCTTGTTAAACTGGAGCTTTATGGGCATCCAAAAGGTGTGCAAATGACATAAAAAGCGTCCATTTGGTATTGGAACTGTCAAACTTTGAACATTTAAATAGTGGTCCTATCGTAGCTTTGGACAATGCATATCCTGTATTCAGGGCTTGTGGATTAGAGTCGAAATTGCCTCGTCTGTTTCTGTGTGTACTATGGGGATTGGATATTAACGCTGGATATAGTGACTGTCATTTTCGATAAGGAATGTATGATCACAATAGGAAGATAATAATTATTGACGAAAGACAAACGTTCAGGACCAATAGAGTTTGGTAACTTTGACATTGCTAACGGGGTAACCAGAAAATAACATTTTAGAGAGAAAAATAATACAAAATATTGAACATAGATTTTTCGGCAAAGAGAATTGTAATTTTTAGAAATGATGATTTTTTTGCAGTGTTCGGGAGAAGCCTTATGAAGAATTTGGGATTTTCAGGTTATTTGATGTTGCCAGAAAACCAATTGCATCGAGGAAGTAGGTCATGTTACCGTTAATCAAGCACCACGTCGATCACCAAACTGGCAGATGGGGAACTTTAATATTGGTTTGAAATCTGTTTGACCAAGGCAAGCTATCTTAATACATGCAAGAGCACAGGATAAGCTTGGAAGAATGTGTTGATGCCACGTAAGGTAGATATAGGAAAGTCATTGGACCTATAAGCCCCCTTGCTATGTATAGTCTTAGTAGTA
The DNA here is from genome assembly GCA_003991215.1 of Morbakka virulenta. Taxonomy (NCBI): domain Eukaryota; kingdom Metazoa; phylum Cnidaria; class Cubozoa; order Carybdeida; family Carukiidae; genus Morbakka; species Morbakka virulenta. Next base: position 614,040 of record RDPX01000262.1, read on the forward strand.
CTATTAACAGGAAATGGATCCTATTACACAGGTAAGTGATTAACCCTTCAACTTCGGCTGGATGTTACCTAGCAATAGTGTAAAGTCTGGTTTATAGTAACATATTGAGGGATATATAATTAGAACATTACCAAGCCTTTTTATTTACCATTTAATTCCATCAGATCCATTCAAGTGAGTCGAGCTCTTGTTGCATGGTAGTTTGCATGGTAAAGGAGTAAATGTAACTTACAAAAACTTGATAATAGACACAGTAACTAGTGGAGCTAACTCCTCAAGGAGGCTTAAAAATCAGTTTTCGAACTCACTCACTGTAGCATGAATGATCTTGGACGGCCATTGCCAAACTGTCATCAGATAATCATGATCTGCAAATGAAACATTAACGTCAGAAAGGCCTCAGGCATATACAAAAGCAACCTCAAATTTTCAAGAATGTTCAATGATTTGTCGGTTTTCCTTGTGATTAAGTCTCAACACCTTGGTCTTGTCTGTGTTGATTTTGAGACCGTCGTTTTTAGCATATTTACATAGCTTTTCAGTTTTTTCCTGCATATGTTGGTGCTTGCTGGATAGGAGGGCGATATCATCTGCATAGTCTAAGTCTTCAAGCTGGGTGGTAAACTTCCATCTTATTCCTGTTTTCTTTGCCGTTGTTGCTTTCCTCATGATCCAATCCATAGTAATAATGAAGAGAAAGCCTGACATCACACAGTCTTGTCGAACTCCAGTGTTTACAGAGAACCACTCTGATGTCTGCCCGTTGTTATTGACGCAACTACTACTTCCTCTGTACATTTCCTTTATGATCTCTATGAAGAGATCTGGAGCTCCATAAAACTTCAGAATCTTCCAGAGTTTCTCTCTGTCGATGCTATCGAAAGCTTTACTGAAATCAATAAAGTTAATGTACAGTGATGCTTGCCACTCAATGCACTGTTCGACAATATTTCGAAGTATGAAAATCTGCTCAGCTGTCCCCCTGTCCTTTTCTATATGCTGCCTGCTCATTTATCAGTTTTTCTTCTGCTCCTTTCCTGATTCTTTCTAAATCAACTCTGCAGAAGACTTTCCCAGGTATGGAGAGCAGGAATATTCCTCTACTATTGTCGCATTTAGTAAGGTCACCTTTCTTTGGTACTTTAGGTATCATTGATTTCTTCCAGTCACTTGGCATATTTATGTTCTCTCTCACTTTCTCGAACATGTGTAGTAATCTCTTGTATGTGATCTTGCTTCCAGCTTTTAACATTTCTCCGCTGATGTTATCTACTCCTGCTGCTTTATTACTCTTAAACTTTTTTACTGCTACCTTCACTTCCTCTTCTGTGAAAGGGGCCTGTGTTGATTTCTTCGATGGTTTCAACATTACCGATCCCAAACTCATCTTCCTCCACATTTTGTCACATTCGTTCTCAACATTTAATACTTCTTCGAAGTGTTCTTTCCATCTTTGAAGTATCTGACCATCTTCAATGAGTAGATTACCAGTTTTGTCTCTCACACCAGTTGCTGATTGCTTTTTCTTGTTGCACAATAGCTTCGTAAACCTGTACAGAGTTCCCATGTCATTGTTTTTTGCTGCATGCTCCGCTTCTTCAGCGAGCCCATTTATCATCTTACGTTTATCTTCTCTGACCTTTTTCTTTACACTCTTGTCCATCTCACTATACGTCTGTTTTTTGATAGCACGAATTCTCTCTGATCTTGCACAGTTTATGTCATTTTTTACTTTCTTCCTTTCGTTTATAGCTTTCCAAGTTTCACTGCTTATCCACTCTTTATGCTCCTTCCTTTTCCTACCCAGGATCTTTTCAGCTGTCTCCGTGTAGATTGTGGTAAAATCTTCCTATTCTTTTTGTATGTTTGCCTCTTTCATGCTCTCTTCCAGTGCTTCAAACCTGTTTTTCAACTCTACTTTGAATTGCTTTTGGATTTCTTTTTGTTTCAAAAGTGCAGTGTTGAATGTTGCCCTTCTGCTGGTGTCCTTGAGTTTGTGTCTTGAAAGCCTAAGCTTCACTTTGCCGACCACAAGGTTATGGTCAGTTCCAGCATCCGCACCCCTCATGGCTCTTACATCAGCGAGAGACCTCCTGTATCTGCCATTGATGATGAAGTGATCAATTTGGTTTTTGTCTCTGTTTTTTGGTGAGGTCCATGTGTATTTGTGAATGTCTTTGTGTTTGAAGCATGTGCCTCCAATCACAAGATCGTTTTCTTCACATAACTCAATAAGTCTTTTACCATTCTCATTCATGACGCCTGAGCCTTCTTTCCCTAAAACTTTCTCATGGTTTTTGTTGTTACAACCCACTTTGGCATTTGCATCTCCCATAACGATCAACATGTCATGCTTCGGTGTTGGTTCAATCTCTTTCTGTAGTTGTTTGTAGAAATCATTCTCTCCCCTTCATCTGCATCATTTGTAGAGCTGTAGATCTGAATAATGGTGGCTTTTACATATTTTGAGTTGAATCTAGCACTAATGATCCTGTCATTCACTGGATTCCACTTGATTAGGCATTTCCTAGTCTCAGGGCTCAACACGATTCCTACACCTCAATGATGTTGTTCATCTGACCCAGAATACAGTACAGACTCCCCAGTGTTGACCTTCACTTCTCCAAAACCAGTCCATCTTTCTTCGCTTATGCCTAGTATCTGTAGATGGTATTACCTCATTTCCCTTGCTATTATTACAGCTTTCCCGGTGGCGTTCATGGTTCTTACATCCCAACATCCTACATGGATGTATCTTTTTGGTGTTAGAAGTGATCTCATGCATGTTCTCAAGTTGGAGACTTCCCGTAGGCTTTCGCCCCCAGCCGTCATATGCGTGTCTTCTCACCTGAGGTCATTATGTTCAGGGATTTAACACGACATGGTTCTGTGACCATAGGTAGTTTTGTTTGCTGTCCAAGTTTCCGTAATCGGTGGTTGTTTTACGGAAAGTGGTGATTGGACCCTTGCTCAACCCTCCTCCTTTCTCATCCGGGCTTGGGACCGGCCATGGCGGAATTGAAACATTCAAAGTTAGGCATTTTTTTATCTTGTGAAAGGCGATTTTGTTTTAGTCGTTTTATGGTCTTAAATTATCCTTTTTAACTCCAAATGTAGGCCCGGATTGTTAGTTCCCGCTTCTCTTTTCAAACTCATCGATTGACATAATGGTTCTAGCATTCTCCCTTTCTTGTTAGGGTTTACAAAATAGTTGAGATCGTGTCCATGACAAACAAAATATCACGCATTAATTAATTTTTCATCATTTTTTCCGAACACTCTGCGCTATATTCTTACAAACCAATGCGAGTGGTAGTAGCAATAGTTGCGAGGGTTTCTTACAACGTTTCCTTGCGTTAATCGTCTACTACAGGCTCTACTAATCATTTCATATCTTTCAACTTATTTGCAACACGGTAAACACAATCTTGTTTGATTGCCTTTTCACGTTGTACGGTCTTGAGCATAGTCTAGACCTCGGTAGGACTTCTACGGAAAGTTAAATTACTCAATTCGTGACATTTTTTAACACTGATCTCAACCCTGTAATCAGACTTGTGAATAACGTTTACCTTAAACTCTCCCATTTCGTTTACTGTATTGTTACATAGTTTTCCCTGTCTTCGAACATCCGTTTCTTTTAGCATCCTCCAAGCCTTCGATGTATTTTGCCCTCTTGCTGTTTCTTTACGACAAGAGAACTTGTGGAAGGAAATGTCACTTCGGGTCCAAGAAGGAAGGTATCATTGTGCAGAAGCTTGTACTGTTCAGCAATATTTAAAATAAGTTTATTGAATCCCATCCTGTTATTCTGTATTGCTAGTACCCGAGTAATGCTTTCACGATTTTCTCGTTGTTCTTGATGTTGGGTGTTTGGACAGGGTAAAGAGGAATTCTCTCTTGGCTTAAAGCCGTAGTGGTTTGTTATTCATATTGAAATGGATATTTCGTGTATTTTTCCATCCCTTCCCAGCTGAACCAGTATGCTTGGGGGAAACAGGAGATGTGTGCCTTTATGGATGTATTTACTTTGAAAATAATATCATGCATCTCTGATTTACGTTTCTGTAGAATTGTGCATGAAAAGCATATCAGGTTGACACAATTCTTTGCTATCAGACTTGTATTTTCAACAAATTTCTTCCGAGTTAGTTGCTGGAAAGCACTTTTAGTGTTTTATTTCCAAGTCTATGATAGTAATTGTATCTATGTGCCGAATATTTAATAGACAAGTAAGCTTCATTCTGTTGTGCATGTATCTTGATATATCAAGTGTAAGCGGTACTACTGTTCATTTTACTACTTTTGCAATTCAAAACGTTCTTTTTGACACTGTTTCTGAAACACTAGCCTGGTACTGTCAACATTGGAGCAACCCATAATTGTTGTAAGTACAAGAAAAATGTGGCTGTCAATATTGAATCTTGACACTTGGAACGTTTCAAGAATTCATCTCAGCTCAACGGTAACATACAAAAGGTTTGGCTAAAGCTACCTAACTCCTTGTTCGAAATAATGTCTCATGACTATGAAGAAAAGGCCATTATTATTGAACTCGGCGCGTGTTACGCAACAAAACTAGCTAAAATTCACTGGGCTACGGTGAAAACACGACCACAGCTTCCCCAGACATTTTAAATGAAATTGTCAGTTTTGGTGAATTGATAAGAGTGTCAGTCTTGACGAGTCTGGACATTAAAAAGGTGTCAACTTATGAAGGTTGGTTCAACATAACTTGCATTAAAGAATTAGAATTTTTCGCAGCTCCACAGAATGCTAGAGCTTTCTGCGTTTCACTTGACTTGGACTTTCATGTTGCTAAATTGCTCGCATCGTAGTAGAATGGAGCAAGTGTTGTGCGCCTATTTTTGCTTTTATTTTACCTGATTAGAACCATGGTGCACGAAAAGAGCTGAAATTTTGTTAGGTATCAAAAATTGGCACGGATATCATGGCCCATTTTATAGTTTCAATTTGTTTCCTTGCCATTTAGCGCAGGTTGAAATCGGCCTAGTAGGGACATTGAATAAAAATATCATAACGAGACTCTCAACACAAGTAGGCAGAGACCACTGATCGAGACTGCAAGATTGCTTGCATTTTAGCACCTAATCGAGAAGAAAACCAGTAACTCATTAAGTCATATCAATGATTACACTTTTTAAACGATGCGTGAAAAGCGTTATCATATTCCAAAAAAATTCTGGATTGTTGCAGTCGTGTGTTTTACCTTGAAAAACTTGACCTGGCCGTGAACGACAACTATTCACCTGCACAAAATCGCTTTGGAAAAGTGGTTTGACAGTGACGGCGATTCCGACAAAAATGCGATCGATTTTGGTACGGAGGATAGCCTTGTATCAAAGGATTATGTAAGTCTGGACACTTCGTTAAGCTCGGGGTGAAAAAAAAGAGTATTTTGGGCTGGTAGGCTGGTTATGATGTTTCTATTCGACCTCCCTGCTTGGGCTGATTTCCAACCTGGACAGTAACAAAACCACTTTATGATCAATTGTTCCATTTCGCCGAGTGAAAAATTTTCTCCAATCGAACAAAATGGTTGAAAAAATTAGTGTTGCGATTTTGGTTCTGAAAAAAGTAAGATCGGAATTGGGTGATAACAGGAAAGTTGGAGAAACACTGCTTAAAAGAAAGCTACCGAGAACCTTTAATTTGTAAGTATTTTGAAAAAATAGTTGGGTTACATTCTTTTCAAAGTTGTAAATTTGGAAAAATTTGAAAACTATTCCATGGGAAGTGTCTCCAGTAATCGGTACACTATCAAGTAATGTTTCTTGTACCATTTCACATGTTATTGATGTGATGGACTTAGCCCTAATGAAACTTTTCTATTCAAGAGGGTTTCTATTAAAGGCAATGTTACAACACTTCAATGTTAGTTTCTACAAATGTAATTCCTTAACCACAGCGCGTTTTTTAGCCCAATCAAAAACAAGCAAAGCGTTTGTCTACGATCTGTGGATAAAAGTTAAACCATAACCAGCACTTGACGACATGGCCAGGCCGATTTCAAGAAAATAGAGTACACAGAAATGGTCAGATGTCTAACTAGTGACGTTACAGTTTCAAGAAGCTAAAATGTTCTCCAAACATGTAAGAAAGACTATCACGATAATAGTAATATGTAGTAAAAAACTACAAATTACGTCAGATTGGGAATTTCATAAAATGAAACCGTGAGGTGCTGCATAACCATGTAGCTTTAAAGTACGAGATAAACTGGTGATAAAATTTATTATTACAGGGAAGGGAAGGGGTGTCAATAAAAGGTATTTGATTTTAGCAATTTTATACATCTATTAAAATGCAATTTACAGAACCGGGGTAATGTTTTTCAAGGCTACGTTTGGTCTATAATGCTTTTCGACATTTCATTACATCACATACTTTGATTAAAACGTAGCGAATTTAGTCTCAACTCTAAAAGAAGTCAAATCACATTCACATTTCATTTTAAGCCACGGGGAAATAATGTGATCAAATAAAACAAATGCAAAATTATTTGGCAATATATACGTACTGCACTAATTTCTCCATCTGGTTGCTACTTCAGCCTTCATAAGCTTGTCAATCACTAAATCAGAGGTATTTGATGCATGATATTGGGCATTCCATGGTTCTGCAACACATTTTGTAGTTGACCGAAGAGCAATTACGAACATACCTGATGAAATTCAACAAAGGTCCCACAGAGGTGGTCCTACAAATATGGCAGCAAACATATTTATTGGCTTCAAAACTTAAACAACAGATACGCATTGCACTTTTTTTTCTGACAAGTTCAGAGGTCGAATAAGGAAAAACGCTTTCAATATTTATATATGAATTTAGACGGGGCGAGTATTACAATTCTGTTTTCACAATGTACTGTAACAGCAATCACTTTAATGTTGGCCATTCACTAAGTATATCTAAACTAGAAACTGTCAGCTGGCCAGGGAAAACCGAGTCTTGTTTGCTTGCCGTGTGTACCCACCTTGACATAGCATGGGTGGGGTTTTATACAATACAGTTTGATCCTTTCTGGATGGTGGAGGTCACGGACAACGTTTAAGTCTTATGAGAATGCTACTTTCAGTGACTAACTTGGGGATACGGCTTGAGGTGTCGATGAGCTGAGACTAAGTCATGCACATCGCAACCGTTTCATAAAAATAACCCTTGATATCCGTTTTAATAACGTTTTTCACTCCGTGGACAAATGGAGTCTTTTGGAGCTTGCGATACAGTTAGGGGGTGAAGTGTTGGACTGATTCCTGCTAAATTCCTACGAAGCAAATCCTAAAAAGCTTACTCAACTAATATGACATATCCTGCACCATTAGATTATTGGCAACGGACCAAAAGATATCTCTCTCTACCTTTATTGCAGTTTAGTTTTGAGAAACCCACAAACTTCTAGTCGGGAGGGTGGCATAAGGCAACACACCAGCATTCTAACGCAGTAAACAAGGAATCTCACGAAAAGTGAATTTTGTACTACAAGAACAACCAACGACTATATACAATTATGATTGGCGTATCAGGGAAGAATAAAGCAAATTTAATATGGCATTAAGCATCAAGATGTATTTTCCCTTTTGTTCTAGGACTTCTTTTCGTCTTGATTATTTTATAGTTTCCGTAAGCCTAGTACTTTAAACAATATTTAAAAAATAATAGGGCCTGCACAAATATTCCCTAAATACTGTACAATAAAAAATGGAAAAATCATTATGCAAGTCTCATAATTTTGTTAGGCTTTTGGGCCGATGTTGTTTTGGGTTTTCGACTACACTCAATTCTAGGGTAATATAGCACACGGAAAACAGTCACAAGACATCTTCAATGAGATCCCCCACAAGCAGGGCTAAAATATATAGTAGTGCAAAGGGCTCCTTTTTTTCCTTTTTCACACTTTTCTCTCTTTTCAAAATTATCTTTGTGCCTCATTCACCTCTATCTGCGCAAATATGTACAAACGCAACTGTAAAAGTACCTCCAATGTCGTAACGAATTGGAACCTCTGGGTGGATAATCTAATAGCTTGGCCAACCAAGCTGCCTTCAAAACTAAAAGTAACCAAAATTCAAAATGGAAATTCAATATTTCAATATACAAAAATATCCTTCAATAGGCCCTAAAAGAAAGTCATATTTCAGGTTATTATAGCCCTTATGAATGTGACAGAAAAGAGAACGTTACAGGAATAAGGTATGTGGCATTTGCCAGCTATTTGGCCACTACTTCTTTTTTCCTTTGTTCGTGTTTGTTGTAAAGCTCAATCAATTTTGGGCCCTTATCCCAAATACAATAACAATAACATTTGAAGCTTCTCCACAAAAGATGTTTGTGGGGTACAAACAAAAGAAACTGCTGCAAACGCAGACAAACGCAAATCAAGCAAAAGTGCCAAATCCTTAAATATCTACTTTTAAACTTGTAGCAACAAAGTGACCAAGTCAGGAGAATCAGGGTGCTCTTGCATCAAGTGAAGTTCTGTTGCCATACAACTCCTTGAAACAACTGTCAGGTCCCAGTATTAAACACTCTTTTACGATTAATTGAAAATTCAGTACCAAAAGTCTCTCAGCTGTTACTTAATTTTGGAAAAAATAATCTCCCTCGGATATATAACAGAACAGCCATTTTTGAAAGGGTAAACGTGTTATAAAATTGATCAATATTAATTCCATCCACAATAAAAACAGAAATTGAACAGAGAATAAAGAATGTAATACTAAATGAGCTTCTCGTTGTGTGCAGTGGTAAAAAAACGTAAGACTGTCATCTACCACAGAAACTACAATGTTAAGAAATCAATTTTTTTTGAACAGCAACAGAATCAGGAAGTTTGTTAGATAGAGAAAAACCCGAAAAAGGGTACTGCAGTATTTGGAACTGCAATACCTAAATCAATTTTCAAAATATCGCATTTCACTAAGGCATTAATCTCCTGGTCGAGTACCAGTTCCCTGTGAAATGATGCTTTCTGAAAAAGCTCTCTCAATTTCCAATTGTTTCACAAATCGTGAAGTAAAATGGGTCAATGTTTTGCAAGAGCAATTACTATCGGGTTTTCGTTCCTCAAAGAATCGCAACTCTTTGAACCCATTAACGCTTTTGTGATCCATTGTGACCCGTCCGCTCCTGTGAGGAGCGAGGGGGTGGCAAGTTGATCTGTCTGCAAAATTATAAAATCTCTTCCTCACCCCAGGAAAAAAAAGGAGCTCCATGCGGGGAAAACGATGTTTTCTTTCTTAAATAGCGAATATGACGTTGATACATAGAAATTGGAAATGTTACCAATTTCTATTTATCAACGTCATATTCGAAGTTTAAGCTATTTTTGTCACTATATACACAGTAAAATATAGCTTTTTCTAAAAGCTTGTAGCCAAAAATTGGGCAAGTAAAGCTCTCTACGGCAATGCCTCGACAGAAAAACTGTTGCATGGTGTCGGACTGATCCCTTGTCCCTTCCCTCCAAGTGCATGCACTTATGTAGCCCTTAACCTAGCTAGGGCTATTCAAAAGCCAAGAATACTTTAATCTAAAAGGTAAATAAGTACTGGGAAATCTTCGCAGTTAATATCTCCTCAGCAATTATTAAAACATGCTTGAAACCCGATACGTTCCTGCTGTTTGTGTTTCTCAAACGCCACAAACCTTCATGTTGAGGTTCAACCTGGATGTTCTATCGGAATATAACAAATTATTGGGGAATAAAGGCAAAATTTTGGCAAAGGATGAAACAAGGTCGGCCACTGAAAATAAGACATTTGTTCCGTGGCCTGGGGGAATGGAGAGTGTTTTTCTCCCCCTCCAAGTTACACTTAAAAATGTTTTAAGTTTGCATCTGACATGACCGTATTGTTGTTTCTCCGAAAAATAAAAATTGCAATAACGGGATAAAAAAAATCACTTCAGAAGGTATTTGAAAAAACTAAATTACTTTTTTATGCACGGCATCTCTGCAGAATTAAGGAACTGCTTCTTTCAGCGAAAGACTAACCTTACACAAATATCAAGTTATCTGGCCAATCCGTTAACGAGTCGCAAGCAAACGAGAGTCAAAATCAAAATACTTAGCTACCATAAGCAGTGTAAAGCGGTTCGTCGTTTGATAACAATTCTGCCTTTAAAACTACTGACAGTATCAACATAAACATTCCCGTCAAAGGATGCTTCCTTGGCAATAGTAACCGATAAATTTATTACATCTTAAAATTCAAAACGTCCTTAAACTAAAAAAGATATAACCCAAGTTGTATTCACCACAATGATCGTCATCAACCAAATTTACAAACCTCAAGAGGCCTCACGTTTGAGCTTCCTTCACACCCTCTTCAATTAAAAGATTGTCATAGCAAAGCAGGGACACCTCATTTTTTAATCCAAGTTCAGCAACATAAAACGATTCCTCTAAAAATGAAAGCATTGCTGTGGCAGTCTGTACTCTTTTACACAGAAAAGAATAGTAAAAGAGTTCATCATCAGGATGATTCTGTGCACAAATTGTCACAACATCCCCGTTCGTTGATCCAATTCCTCCGTACTTTATGAGGTGCATAGGCAAAAATGTTTTAACGATCTTTTGTTTTGCATCAATGATTGCTACTCCATACCAGGATATTCTGATAATAACCTTGGAAAAATAGTTACAGTGTTTTTTTGTATCCAAAGTGATATTTAGTCCAATTTTTTTCATCATGCGTTCGGTAACTTCCGTCTCATCTATCATTTCAACAAATGAATTGACATGAAGGGTACCAACTTGAAATGCGTTAAAGCTCACTGAATTTGGCAAGCAACTGAGACTTGAATATTTCCATCGTTGGTATTTTGGAAATCCCGACGTTTTATTAACAATCCTGGCAAAGTTGTGCCATTTTTTGCTTGCGAAATAAGCCATGTTTTCAATAATATGGAAAACGTGTGAACTTCACATCATTCAAGGAGCTTCCACCCAACAACTTGTAATGTTGGTGGTTTTGAATCAACATGTACTTTGTTTGTGATGACACGAGATCACAAAGCTCCGCTTTTTCGTCCAGATGAAAATTGACAATAAAAAATCTTGGCGGAAGTATTGGACAGTTCAAAACACGGAACCCCTATTTTTTATCAATGACAGAACACAGAAAACATTCAGTTTCCCGCCAAAATTGTCATATGCAAACGATCGGCGCAGGACGAAACAGTGAACCCATCTGACCTAATTTTGCATGGAAACGCCATTTTTCGCGCTACTTAATTCAAATTACATGAAGAGGGACTGTAGTTGAACCATAGCAATAACGGATCTAGATGTAAGAGCTTTAACCTGCCTTGAGTCGTAAGCTTTTTCTGAGCTGGGTTTCGAAAGATGCTTCTCCCATCGTCAGGTAGCCTGACGATGGGAGAAGCATCTTTGGAAAACCCAGCTCAGAAAAAGCTTACGACTCAAGACATGATAAAGCTCTTACATCTAAGGCTTCCTCTGAGTCCATGAAGTTCAGAATTTTCAATAGTGGATATGTTATACAAATGACTAAAACACTAAATCTTATTTACTTTCTCAGACGGTGCCCTTCAGAGGGACTTCGATTTGGTGGTGAGGAATTTCTTGGTCGGATGCCCTTCCTAACGCCAACCAATGGCTTTTTTTTCCTTTGTAAAGTTCCAAATTCTCCTCGACAGCTCGGGGAATCGAACCCGGAACTTTTGGTTACTGTGCAGTTGCATTAACCATCAAGCCATGGCTCCTCTATCATATTTACTTTCTTCAAACCTTATAAAAAGAGGGTAAAGAAATAGTACATGGTCACTTACCAGCAGATACCTTTGGTTCGTGCAGACAGGTCGCAAACATCTTACAGTTTCCACTATTTTGGTAGCAATGTGATAGCTGTCAGGTTTCTGAATTTTGGGGGGATAGTACTTTTGGATGTTGGATAGGGCATAGGTTCAGTGGTCAATAGGTGCCTAATAGACCAGGAATTATTTATGATGGGATTGGAGACTTATATAAAGGTTTTGGTGTTTTTGTAGTTTTAAGTTTGTCATCTTTAAAAATTAACCCTCTTTTAATGAAGTTGTAAAGGTTTAAGGAATGTCATAGTAAAGAGTCGTTTGCTTTGAATTAACTAGAGTTTAGCTAGATTCTAACGTCACCGCTATAATAATAAATATTGGCATTTCATCAAATAAAACTTGAGACCAACGACTTTCCTACAGATGTAGTATTAGCAGGAAGTAGCTGTCCTGTTGGCTTATTTGCAGACAGATTTATTTGTCTTCCTTATATTTGTTTGATCGATCTGGCTCTGTTGTTTTTGACTAGGGTGGACTGCACCTTACTAGTTGAAAAACAGTTGAATAACACTTGAATACGGAATTCTTGCTCTTTTTTTACTTGAGCTCCGATACTATTTTCCTCTTTAAACTGTGATTTGGCAACTCATATTTATTTTCATTTTTACAGCATATACCGCTTTTTGCTGCTTTTTTCCTCTGTATTTTTCTCTTCTTACTTCGCTGATTGCTTTAAAATGAAGTAACTTTAAGTGTAATACCCTGATCCCAGTTTTCACTGTCATTGGATTTTTCCAGATTTTATTAACGTTTGGTATACCTTTTCTCTGTGGTTCACCAGAATTTCGCTCAGACTCTAATGAAACGAAAGCAAATTAAACAAATGTGTTTTTAAAAGAGTTACGCTGGAAAGGTACTTGTGAAAGACAATTAGAAAAAGACACAGGCAATTTTTCGGTCACATTCGTTGCCAAAAAGTTCTTGAGCATTGATTTTTGACAAGGAAAACAGGGGGTAAAAGAAGTAGAAAACAAATAACGAAAAAGTTGAAATTGTTGGCAACCGGTTGGTGTCCAGATTCTTTAACCTCAAAGAAAACTAATGATAAAAGTGAAAGGAGAGTGTTGATGGCTGATGTTTGGTTCAGATGAAGGATCTTGTGAAAGATTAATCGTACATGAAGAAGAAGAAGATGTAACAAAGACTTTTTTTATCCTCTTATGGAAGTGAAACATGTACCTAGGTTCCAAAACTTTAGGCTTTTACACACAATTTCTAACAAAACAACTTCGGATTACAGATTACTACTGTTGTCGGGGCCACATCAGCAAGAAGGAACTAGGACAGGCCGTCAGAAGTGTACTTTTTTAGTTGGAGTGATTTCGAAAGAAGGTGTGAAGTAATAAGATAGCACACGAAAGGTGTAAATTCCAACTTTGTTGTGTTTGTGTTTTAATTATCCGTGTGGCGGGTATTTACTCTAAAAATGAAGAAATGCTGTTTATAGTAACATGTACCGAAGACAGGAGACGAACATTCTCAATTGGGCTGCATTAGCTCAGAACGTTCAAGAATATGGGAATTAAGGTGGGAAGTGGAGGAAGATAAAGGTGTTGTCTTCCAGTCTGATGGCAGAGTTGTCATCCCTGAAGGCTTGTTTCCATAGAGCTGCAATTTCCGCTGCAGCGGAAAATGCGCGTGAGCTTTTTCCGCCTGAGCCTCAAGCCATTTCCATACAGCGTATTTTTTCTTGGCGCGTTTTCATGTGAAAAAACATGGCATCTATAAACAAGAGGTTTCTCTTGCTTCAAAAGCAAAAATTGATTTTAATATTGCTTGTGTTATTGTGTCGTAAACAAAGACGCCCTCAGAATGGAATTCAAAGACAAAGGAAATTCTGGATGAGAAAGCTATTTCAGGAGAGAAGAAATAAAGGCTTATATAAGGTTTTAGTGCAGGATTTAATGCTGTTTGACAATGAATAGTTCTTCAAAGCCTTCAAAATGCTACCTAGGTGATTCGAAGAACTTCTTTCGTGGGTTGCTCCTTTTATTTCGAAATCATCTATAATTCGCGATGTTACAGGACCAAGTGAAAGGCTTTGTATAACATTATGGTATCTATCAAGTGGCGATGCACAAGTTTCTATTGCAAGTAGTTTTAGAGTAAGTCCACCTACAGTTAGTCGTATCATCAACGAAACGTGCACGGTAATATGAAATGTGTTAAGCAATAGAGGATATCTTGCAGTACCTGACACAGTGTTCAAGTGGAAAAAAATTGCCAAAGAATTTCCTCATTATAATTGACATCCTCGTTTTCTTCATCATCTTCAAAACTTGTTGCGACATACCTATTCGCCGGCATTTTGTTATCTGAAAATATTATGTTTATTGATGACCGTGCAAAAATGTTAATATAATACAAGATTACGTAATGTCTCAAATACTGAACTATCATTGGCTCTCAAACTCAGGCGGAAAAAAATATGTTCAAAAAGTAGAACTAGTTCTACTTTTTAAAAATGCTCACGAGCAGCTCGTGAGCATAAAAAA
>RDPX01000262.1:628931-698875 GCA_003991215.1 Morbakka virulenta
AATAGTCTTTGATAAATTTCCTCATTATAATTGATATCCTCGTTTTCTTCATCCTCGTCAAAACTTGTCGCGACATACCTATTCACCGCCATTTTGTTATCTGGAAATATTATGTTTTTTGATGACCGTACAAAAATGTTAATACAATACAAGATTACGTTGTCTCAAATACTGAACTATCATTGGTTCTTAAACTCAGGCGGAAAAAAAATACGTTCAAAAAGTAGAACTAGTTCTACTTTTTAAAAATGCTCACGAGCAGCTCGTGAGCATAAAAAATCGCCTATCCAGCGGTATTTTTAACGCAATGCACATGCGCAATAATAAAAGCTCTTTAGCATTTTCCGCTGTAGCGGAAAATGCAGCTCTGTGGAAACAAGCCCTAAGTCTTTAAGAAAAGCTGTACTTGGTATTGTATACGAAGGACACCCAGACATTGTAAAAAGTAAGTTGAAGTTTAGGAGTACAGCATGGTGGTCAGGGTGTAACAAGGATATGGAGAATTTGTTAAGGCCTGTAATGCTTGCCAACAGAGTGACAAAAGTAAGACCACTTGTAAGGTAGAAAGAACCTTTTAAAGAAATGCAAAGGGAGAATGATAAGCCTTTTGAAAATGTCAGTATGGACATAATAGGTCCTTTTTGGGAGGCACCTGTGGGATTTAGATATAAGCTGGTTGTAGTTGACAGTGCAACTAGATTTGCAGAAGTGTGACCAGGCAAGGAGATCGCAGCTACCTTTGTAGTAGATAAGTTAATGGAAACAGCACTGCGTCTTGACTTTCCCAAGAAAGTTGTTACCGACAATGGTAGTCACCAGCATGCAAGTTAGGGAGTTTGTAAACAGGTTCAAAATAGAACACCTCAGATAAGCAGAATCAATTAGAAAAAAAGTGATGTCATAGCTAATATTTAGAAATTGCAAATACTGAAAAATAGGGATGTAATATCTTGTACAGAGACTTGTGTAACAGTGAAGATAACAGACGCACCTCGTGTTGAGGGATCGTATTGAAACCACCGTGTTCTTTTTCCTCGCAAGCTTGAGTTTTCCTCATCGATACTTAACAAAGAAGGACCAGCTTTGGAAGCATAATGTCATCATTTTACATGACTTGTTTCCAGAACATTGTATTCTAGTGTTGACCAGCTGCTTTTGATATTATATATCTAGTTACTTAGATGAGATAGGCAGTGTGAGTATGCTCATCCACACACCTATTTCAGGTTAACAAACATTTTTCACTGTGAACAAAGCGCTGGAGAATAATCCAGGGTATCAAATAACGTCGGTGAAACCACTTCATTAACATCAAGCTGGTATTAAGCACTAAATTTGTCTTAATCATTACTATGACTCACGAGTTCATCGGTTCCTCTCTTTGATCTAATCACATTTAAAAGGCGTTATAAAGTCATTTTAAAACCTTTTTTTGAAACGTTCACACTGTAGTTCAGATGTCGATGATGAGACTAGTTAAGTAGTTAATTTCCACGACACACACACTATTTGGTATGGTAGGAGGTAGCAAATATTTACTGCATAGTTGGTACTAATACGACAACAGGAGAAACTGTACGTCCCGGTTCCCTCGGTTTTGAAATTCTGTCTTGATCATTTAGAGTTTCAAGATTATTGATTTATTCTCAAATTTCAATCCTAAGGGATTTAAGTACTCTTTGCAAATTGTATTTTCCACATTTTTGCAGCTTTGATTAAATCACCTTTACCTTTATTCAGTCGTTGGATAATTCCTATTCTTGAAAATTTCCTTTACGTTCATGTCTCTAGATTATGAAAAGAACTTCATGTTGTGTTTTTCTCATCGTGATTTTAAGTATTAACCGCCCCATCTCATCCAAAGATTAACTTTGCATGTTTTAATGTATTAAGCACATTTTAAGGGACCTTTCCTTCGATTATTCGTGTTTCATTTCCAAATTTTAATGTGTTGAATGTCAATACAGAAGTTGTATAATTTACAAGTAGGTACGTGATCTGTCGTTACGCGAATTTTCTACATCAAGAAGATGCATGTCCAAGTTTATTTTGTGTGAAATGTGCTTGCATTCAAAGTTGTCCTACCCCCGACGGGGCTCTGTTTANTCTCTAGATTATGAAAAGAACTTCATGTTGTGTTTTTCTCATCGTGATTTTAAGTATTAACCGCTCCATCTCATCCAAAGATTAACTTTGCATGTTTTAATGTATTAAGCACATTTTAAGGGACCTTTCCTTCGATTATTCGTGTTTCATTTCCAAATTTTAATGTGTTGAATGTCAATACAGAAGTTGTATAATTTACAAGTAGGTACGTGATCTGTCGTTACGCGAATTTTCTACATCAAGAAGATGCATGTCCAAGTTTATTTTGTGTGAAATGTGCTTGCATTCAAAGTTGTCCTACCCCCGACGGGGCTCTGTTTAAGTTGAAATGCTCTGTTGCGCTGCTCGATTATTATGAAGCTTCTTTGATTTTATCATCCTTTTGATCCAAGTTGACGCAGCTTTTAAAGTCTTTCCATTATTGGAGGTCTTTCACGATGTGACATGCAGCCTTTGGAGCATGTAATGAATTGGTCACGTTTTTGATTTGCTACCCCACATGGGATGTACTGCTCATATCAAACTCTAAGTCATGAGCAAGATGAATGAATGCACTCTTGAATGTTTTCTATTTTTCACGCAGAAATTTGTCCACCATTCACCAGACCACCAACGAATTTTTCAAAAATCTGCTCTGAGGAAAGAAAGACCTAAAACATCTCTTGAGAAGAATGTTAAGTCAACAATATCAAATTTGCCAAGTTAACTACACCTTTGTTAACTCAGCCTCTGGTTTTGACCGGTTTTCTTTGAACTCTCTTTGTCTTGTCAGGAGTGCATGGCAACACATTACGCAAGATATCTGGCTATTTGTCCACACGTATGACAATTAATATTGACCATCTAGCACACTCAACCTACGGTCCGCGGTCCAGAATCCGGCCCAAGAGAAAAATTTTCATGGCATGCTAGGCCATAAAGTTATATAATTTTTTTTAGCAAATAGAATTGTCTAGCGGTTGCAGATATTGAATGTACTAAATGAAACATACAACTTTGTCAAACTTGAGATTCAGGAAAAACTTTTTCACTTGGATAACTGCGAGCCACACTTCGGAAGCTACACAGCGATTTTTCACCGGTGTGGTTTCACTCAACTTTCGCAGCCAGGACAGCAATACTGACAGCGAGGTTAATTTACACGACTTGTCAATTGTTTTTTCTTTTTGTTTCTCTCCACATTTGAAGAAAATGGTTTTGGCAATGTGATATGCATCGATATCTTGCAAACGGGGTCTTAATCTGTTGATTGATGGAAATTTCTGTATTTCCTTCTTATCTTCTTATCTTTCTTTGCAATTTTTGCAAAGAAAGATAATCTTGTGATTCTATTTTCTTTGGGAGTTCTTTTTTTATTCAGGTGTTGTTTGAAAGATGACAAGAGGAAAGAATGCCAAAAAGCGTAAAAATGACACTGAGTGTCGTGTGTTCAAGGAAAGCTGGGGGACAGATTACTTTGCAGTAGCAAGAAAGAACAATGTTCCATGTTTGATATGCAGTGAAACCATAATAGAAGACATGAACGAGAATATTGAAAACCAATTGGCAGAGCTGGTGGAACAATGCCCTGCTTTTAGTATTACACTGGATGAAATCATAGATATTACAGACACATCACAACTCGCTATATTTGTTCGAGTTGTTACACACGAATTCAAGGTGACAGAAGAACTCCGCCATATGTGTCATTTGAAAGGGACAACGACTGGAAGAGATGTTGCAGATAAGGTGATAACTCTCTTTGATAAATACAAACTCGACAAGACGAAACTATGTGGACTAACCACTGATGGTTGGTAAGCATAACGGTCTCATCAACATCTTTTTAGAAGAAATGAATTTAGATGCATGCAATGTGCTGGCCAACCACTGTATCATTCATCAAGAAAATTTGTGCTGTAAAGTTCTTGATTTTGAAAATGTAATGAAACCTGGGGTTAGAGCTGTAAATTTCATTCGATCTCATGCTCTCAGCCACCGCCAATTTAAGGAAATATTGATTGACTTGGAAATAGAATTTTGGGATGTTGTTTTCTTTTCTAATGTTCGTTGGCTAAGTCGATCAGCTACTTTGAAACGATCCTGCCTGTTAAGAGAACAAATTTGTGAATTTATGGATAGAAAAGAGCAGGACATTTCGTTTTTCACCGACAATAACTGGCTCAATGACCTTGCATTTTTAACAGATTTGACATGTCATCTCTCTGACCTTAATGTCAAGCTTCAAGGCAAAGANACTAGATAGGAAAGGAGGAGTATCTAAGCCTCAAAAGATCCATCGAAACACAGCAAAGCTTTTTTGCTACGTCCAAAAAAAGATAGAGGCATCAATTAAAGTAAGTTTTAAGATTGGAGAACTGATTGCATCAAAAGGAAAGTCATTCAGTGCCGGAGAGTTCCTAAAAGATTGCTCGAAAATTTTTGTCCATGAAGTTTGCCCAGAAAAGAAAAAGAATATCGGAAGTATCAGCCTCTCTAGACGCACTGTCACAAGAAGAATAGAAGACATGAACGAGAATATTGAAAACCAATTGGCAGAGCTGGTGGGACAATGCCCTGCTTTTAGTATTGCACTGGATGAAATCATAGATATTACAGACACATCACAACTCGCTATATTTGTTCCAGTTGTTACACACGAATTCAAGGTGACAAAAGAACTCCGCCATATGTGTCATTTGAAAGGGACAACGACTGGAAGAGATGTTGCAGATAAGGTGATAACTCTCTTTGATAAATACAAACTCGACAAGACAAAACTATGTGGAATAACCACTGATGGTTGGTAAGCATAAAGGTCTCATCAACATCTTTTTAGAAGAAATGAATTTAGATGCATGCAATGTGCTGGCCAACCACTGTATCATTCATCAAGAAAATTTGTGCTGTAAAGTTCTTGGTTTTGAAAATTTAATGAAACCTGGGGTTAGAGCTGTAAATTTCATTCGATCTCATGCTCTCAGCCACCGCCAATTTAAGGAAATATTGATTGACTTGGAAATTGAATTTGGGGATGTTGTTTTCTTTTCTAATGTTCGTTGGCTAAGTCGATCAGCTACTTTGAAACGATCCTGCCTGTTAAGAGAACAAATTTGTGAATTTATGGATGGAAAAGAGCAGGACATTTCGTTTTTCACCGACAATAACTGGCTCAATGACCTTGCATTTTTAACAGATTTGACATGTCATCTCTCTGACCTTAATGTCAAGCTTCAAGGAAAAGATCAGTTATGTAACAAAATGTTTCAACATGTTTTGGCCATTGAAAGAAAACTGAAGTTATTTTCGGAACAGCTCAGTACAAAAGACACATCTCATTTTGAACTTTTAACATCGAGAGTGAAAATTTCCCAAGTGAAATTTGAAAAATACGCACACTACAAAAAGGTGTTATGAATAGAATTCGAATCCCGATTTCAGGATTTTAGGATGAACGAAAACCAATTTTCATTTATTTGCTGATCCATTGAGAGTAAACATAAACGATTATTTAAGTAAATTTGAACTCGAACGTCTTTACATGCAAAGCAATTTTGAACTAAAAAATACTCATTCAGAAGTCAACCTGCTCCAATTTTATCAGCTGTCTGTAGCAAAGGAAGAGGGTTTGACCAACATAAAAGAATTGACAACAAGATGAGTGAGCTACTTCGGGAGCACTTATTGCTGCGAACTATTTTTTCCAAAATGAGGCATGTTAAGACAAAGTACAAAGCTCAGCTCTCAGACCCTAATTTAAAAAGCCAATTAAGGATTTCGCAATCTTCTATCAGACCTGACATCAACAAACTAGTCAACAAAAAACAATGCCAGATAGCTCACTAGAAATACAGAGACATAAGACTAAAAAAAACTATCTTTTAGTATTGTAAATATTACTATTCTTCTTTAATTTGTAAGTTCTCTTTAACCAAAGCTACAAAATGCATTCTAATTGTTCCAAATTTATCGTTGTTATTTATCATTATCACTCTTACTTTTCTTATTACCTTTGGCCCACGAGAAGAAAATTTTTGAAGGATCTGGCCCACTCTGTAGAAAGGTTGCCCACCCCTGATCTAGCACGTCGAAGATTGGTTTTCTCCTGTTAGGTGCGCCAACGCAGTCAAATAAGCAAGCATTACCTTATTTGAGACCAAAGAACATAGGAACCGTCATTGCACATTACCTTTTCAAGATATCGCTATGTCTCGTGAGTGTGGAAACAAGCCGGATAACTTCTGCTATATTTGTGGTCAGGTAGTTTTCGAGCACAAAAATGCGCTCTCACGGCAGGATTATGCAAAGCCTATCGATTGTACTTTGGATGTAGAGTTGGTGATCAAGAAAAACCGTGGGTTCCTCACGTATGCTGCAACACATGTGCTACGAAGCTGAGAATGTGTATAAAGGGAAAAGCCTCTCCATGGGCTTTGCTATCCCAATGAGTTCGAGAGAGCCAAAAAATCATGTTGATGATTGCTATTTCTGCCTGCCTCCGGGTGTTACTAAAGGCTTTTCGCAAAAAAACAAGACTCAGCTAGTATATCCATCTCTTCCATCGGCTATTTGGCTAGTACCTCAAAGCAATGATCTACCTGCATCGATCTGCCCAGAAGAGTTTGGTAATATTTCAAAGCAACTTGTTGAAATTTTTCCTGTAAACTAAAGCAAGTTTCTGAAATTGAGAATTTTAAACAAAACTATTATCAGTTGCCCCCTATGATATTGACTTCATAAGAAAGAAGTGATGTTTGTTTTTATGCATTGATTACTATATACATATATATGAATACAACATTTTACAAAATGAGTCACATTTTTATCATAAGGCATGTATTTAAATGAAAAAGGTTGGTAAAAGGCAACATACGAGGATGTATTTTTCAACAATAGGCTACTGAATAAAATATAGTTTATAGCATGAACATAGTTTTTACTTGCATTAGTTTGTCTGTCTCACATTATTTAGAAAGCAACGCGTATGTCGTTATTGCTCTGTAGCATTTCATTTTGCGTACCCGTTCAATCTTATTTTTGATAAAAACATCATCTGGTAGTAATTTATCTAAAACATTTTACTTTGTGTATCCTATTAATCTTCTTTAGACCTCAGATTGGTTTGGAGATGACCACCAAAGAAATCAATCGCCAAGCATAAGTGACTCATCGACACTTTCATCCTCCTTCAGCACGATGGATTCTTCTAAACCACATAAAATAAACCAAGCAGCGCTGAAGTACGAGATCTGGACCTTCCAAAACAGAAGGCCGAACTATTAGGCTCCCGACTTTAAGAATGGAGACTGTTAAGGCCAGATGTTAGGGTAACATCATTTCCGAACAGACATCAGGATCTTCTAAAGTTCTTTTAAAACGTAAGTTCATTTCAGTATGTACAAATGTTTTGGTGCTGAATGCTCTCAAAACTGAATATCAACCACAACAATGGAGACTTTTTATTGACTCATCACCAAAGGCTAGTTTGAAAGATGTTTTGTTGCATAATGGAAATGAAATACCTTCCATACCACTTGGACAGAGCGCTGAAACAAAGGAGGCATGCGGGGCAAAGAAATTCTAACCTATAAAAATTATAGGGGACATCACTGGCCGATTTGTGGAGACTTTTAAGCCATTGACATATTAATGGGAATGCAGCTAGAATTCACCAAGTACTGCTGTCTCTTGTGTGAGTGGGACAGCAGAAACCCAAGTCCACACTTCAAAAAGAAGGACTAATCACAAAGACAGCTCACACCTGGTGCTAAAAATGTTGTCAACGAACCACTGGTAGATCCTAGTGAGGTCCTCATACTTCCTCTTCATATCGAGCTGGGCTTGATGAAAATTTTTTTGAAAGCTTTGAATAAAGATAATACAGGTTTCAAACATCTCCAAGAGAAGTTCCGAAAAGTTTCTGACGCAAAACTTCGAGAGGGCATCTTTGTCGGCCCACAGATAACACAACTTCTGAAAGATGACTCGTTCGAAGAACGTCTTGGTCAGAAGGAGCAAGCTGTATGGCGTCTATTCAAATATGTTATGAACAACTTTCTAGATAACCATCGAGCAGACAACTGCAAAGAGCTTG
The DNA here is from genome assembly GCA_003991215.1 of Morbakka virulenta. Lineage (NCBI taxonomy): Eukaryota > Metazoa > Cnidaria > Cubozoa > Carybdeida > Carukiidae > Morbakka > Morbakka virulenta. The sequence goes on from RDPX01000262.1 coordinate 637,111, forward strand.
TTCAAAGCATGCTAAAGGCCTACGAGGAATTTGTAAGTTCCTCGTAGGCCTTAAGTGTAATATCTGTAAAAGTTATAAAAGTTAGTTTAAAAGTTAGTATCTCTGAAAGTTCATTTCATGCACTCACATCTTGACAGATTTCCTAAAAATTCCGGTGACTACAGTGACGAACACGGCGAACGGTTTCATCGAGATATAGCAACGATTGAAAAGAGATTCCAAGGAAAATGGTGTTGTACTATGCTTGCCGATTTCTGCTGGACAATAGAGAGAGACGATCCAGATACTTCTTATAGAAGAACTATCAAGAGAAAAAAAGCTATAAATTATACTAGTTTTGTCCTCTTTATTAGTGTTATACATTATTTTAATCCTGCATGTTGCATTGTTAATCGATACTATGGATGTCGTATGCATACTTACGGAAAAAAATAAATTTGCTTACGCCCCATTATTGTATTTGATCATGCAAGTAGGCAAAATAGGGGGCATGAATTCTGAAAAACTGGGACCTAACTCAAATTTCTAAAGCTTATATTTGTGATCAGCGCCGCAGATGTAGAGGGAAAATATGTCATTCATTCAAAATACAGGGAAAAATTTGATTTTGCTGACCTGTGTTATCTTCTGTTCTAACAGTCATTTTCTTGGAATGAAAGTTAAACGGCCATTAATAATTCTTCCATGACATGTATAAAATCTTTATCATATTTTTCAAAAATGCTTCCTTTTCACTGTGTGAATTGAGGATCAGGTTCAGATTTCTCTTGATTAATTTCAATCTTTTGTCCGGTTTCTGTTTTAACTTCTTCTGTCGTCCACGGACCATATTTACGTTCTAGTTTTCTCGTTTGCATGGGATTTTTCACAAAGCTTCTTGCCCAAGCGACTATTCCGTGTCTTTTTGAAGAATACTTTGTTCAGGAAATTTTCTAAGACATTCATGACTCCTTGTCAATTAACTGCTGTTGCAAATACCTTTTCAACTCTTACTTCTGTTTCATTGTCTTCGTTGGATTCTGAAATTAAATCTTTTGGCCACTGATTTGCATCTTTCAGCTACGCTGGACCGTTGCACTAAAGTTTATTTAGTTGGCTTGCTTTGCACCGACGGCTTTTAATGTCTGCTGGGTAATTATTTACAGTAACGTGATCCGAGCTGAAGGACTCTTTTGTTCATACTTTGTTTGCCCTTATGCTCAAATGTTGGTTTTAGTTTCCTGATGTACCTATCAAATGGAATGGAACTACGTTGCCACTACAACCAATGTGTGTGATGAAACCAGCTCTAACAATGGGATTCTTGTGGCTTGCTTGGATAGTCAAAATATTCCAGTAATTGATCATCTGTTGACTCCATTAGGCCAATATACAGCTGCAAAGGGGATACGGACTAGTCATTATAGCCAGAATGTTCAAAGGAATGTAAATCAAGTGACTGACTCGCACTTTTAAGAAGTATAAAGATTTTAGCACACCAACCTTTACTTGTAATTTTTCTATGAACATATTCCTGATGCCAGATACGTCAAGGTAAATGTTGATCCCATCCATACTTTAAGTTGCAGATGTAAGCCAATAAAAAGATGCGAGTTTTCAAAATTTAATGAAAAGGACTTTCTCCATAGAATACTATGGAGAAAGGAGTTCATTATCATCATCATCATCATCATCATCATCTAAGGGGAGGTTCAAAATAAACCGCCCTGGCTCTCCATTTCCTTCTATCCTGTGCCATTCTGTACAACTGAACCATACTTCTTCCATCAGAAATCTCTTTAATGTTGTCACTATATCTAACTTTCGGTCTTCCTCTCCCTCTCGTGCCATAAACCGTTCCAAGTAATAAATCACTGGTTATGTCCTTTCCTCTCAGTATGTGTTCAATAAAAGCCATTTTTCGATGACTTATAGTTGTTAGTAGCCTCTCGTTTACATCCATCTTTTCTAGTATCCGTTCACTAGTTTTCTTTTCAGTCCAACTGATGCGCATCAGACGACAATAGCACCATAATTCAAAGGCTTCAATCTTCTTCTTCTTGCCTATATTTTTCAATACCCAATATTCCGAGCCGTAACTTGCTATGCTAAACATTAATGTATGCAGCAGTCTTTTCTTTGTAGTAATAGTAATACTTTTGTCTTTCCATATATTTGTTAATGAGACTATTGCACCTTTTGCTATACATAACCTTCGGCGGATTTCTCTCGTGTCATCCAAATTGTTGGTGATCAGTGTTCCGAGATACACAAACTCTTTTACATTTTCAATTATTTCTTTATTAACTCTAATGTGCTCTGCATCACTCTCATTCCGGTTGTTCTTAGCTATTTTCATAACTTTTGTTTTACTCGAATTCAATGCAAGTCCAAACTGCAAACTTGACTCTTTTGCTCTATTAAGGAGTTCACCAACATGGCATAATATTGAACAAGAATGTTCGAACAGGCATGGAGAGGGTAAAATTGCTTCAAAAATTACTACACAACGGCCTCATACCGTTGGCTACTATGCACATAAAAGGAAAAAATTTATCAAGGAGAAGTTATAAAAATATGTGTTTTTAATCTTTATTAACGTAAACTTAATGCAAAGCAATTGATTAACGAAATATTTTTGACACAGTCAATTTAGTCTCTCTTTAATAATCTGTAGTAGATACCGATTAAACAGCAGGGTCTTCTGTTAATTCGCACGTCAGCCTTGCATCCAGGTTCTTAGGAAATACTGCAACAAGCCATACATTGAGTAAGGTAGCGAAAGACAATATCAAGAATACAAAGCTGTTGTTTAGAGGAAATGCCATATTATTAGTAAGTGACCAGGAATACATGCTACCAATTACAGACGGAGCAATTGTCCTGAAAATAAAGAAAAAAGAAGAAATTATTGTTTGAACAATCGGAAGGTTTAGAATGATGCTTTACTCCGAGAAAATATCAACAAACTTAACTCCTCCAGGTTTCGAGATACAAGAGGCCATTTAAAGAGTAAGTAATGGTGACCTCGGCCATTTTTACTTCTTCGCCACGTCCGTAACGCTTCAAGGTCACACCCGTAGTGTCATGTAATGTTTTTGTACACTCTTTACTAATCTGATCTATCAAGTGTCAAGAAAAAATGTACCAACATAACTCAAAATGAAATTTTTGAAGACAAATATAAGATTTTAAAAACTTTATAGTCACATGGTGTTCAAAAGCCATCAAGCGCAATAGCAAATTTTAAAACTAAGAAGTAAGTATAACGTTTCTTGATCCTGAATTCTATTTTAGCTTTATGTTTTATCTGCTCTTGCTTTATCTCTTTATGTGTATTCAGGATTCTTAATAACTCAGGTCCTTGTTGTCAGGTGGCTTTGTGTATGTTGCTTAGCTCCTCGTCAAAATCTAAATCATTTATTGCGTCTCATTCTAGTTTATGGATTTGCGTTGAATATGAAATCTCTTCTGGTTGTTTGATGGATCACAATTCTCTAGAGTCAAATTCGTTGTGCACTTAGATGTTATTGCTCTTCGACGTCAGAACGAAACATGTTTTTGAACGAAAAATGTTAGATTTCATTCTTTTTACTTGAAATTGCCAAAGTAGAACATTGGTGGAACATATTTTTAAAATTTATTATTACATAGACTGACACATATAGTTATCAGGAGAGCCTTTGTGGCACTTTTAAGATGTCTCATTCGGAAGAAGGTTGCTTTTCATAGCGAAATTATGGAAAAGGGCCAAGTAGATTTGTTGTCATCCTTTTGCCCATTCAGTACCATTAACTGTGCGAGTTGAAGTAGCATGTTATGTACTTGCATTAAACTATTTGTAATAAATTCTGTGATTCGGTGACATGATTTACCTTCCATTCCTCTGAGTTGACAATAGCAATAGCTAATGGCTCATAGCTAACAGACTCAACCATAAGCGAACGTCCATCAATTATAGGTTTAGACGACAGCTCTGCGAGAATTTGCCTATTAAGGATTTCCATTCCAACTTTTTGTCGATTCTTTTTCATTTTGTTAAGATGGTTTCCAAAATATTCATGTGGAAGAATAACCCTTTTTATTCTTTCCTTTACTTCATCCCCCTCCTCTGGACTCGCTTAAAATAACAATGTCCCAGCCCATCCTTACAATAAAGAATCGAATATTTTGTCCAGTTCTTACTGGGAAAAAAAATTAAAGTACACCGTTAGTTGTATTTGTGTACTAAAGTTTTGTGAGGTCCACAACATTCTGTTATCACTTTTTCTTCCAATTGCTCGTATTGAAATTTTGTAATGAATTTCAGTAAGAATCGTATCCTGTTCATTTGACAAAGATGCTTAAAATATAAAAAACCAAGAATGTTTCTTTCCTTATCTTCACTTTTGTGGGTTCTGAGCAGGACACAACATCAAACAAATTTTGGGTCTTTGAATGGTCCAATTACTAATCGGATTAATTTGTGATTTGGTGTCAAAATACAAAAATTACAAAATCATGATCAGATGAATTAATTCATGCTTCATATACATGATATAATTTGTTTCTAGCGCCAATCAGTTCTAAGGTTGCTTCTGTTTTATCATGAGTGTGAGTGAAATGTGATCTCCTCCAGGGCTAGAAAAGCAACAATTTCTTCTACACATTGTTTGGTCAAACTGGTAAATTTAGTTCCTCCTGAAACGAATTCTTAGACGTATGTGCTCTGAAAAGCAAAATAGTATATTTCCTACTATTCTTAATTATATTAAAAGCCAGACCTTTCTCTCTTTTGGAAAACAAGTGTTTATCTAACAACATTTATGAATTAGTGAATAAATAGATGCAAAAAACCCAAAGACAATCGTATATTAATATATATTATATTATATTATATTATATTAATCGTATATATGGTAGAAAAGCAAGTTGGTTAGAAAACTCCAAAACTTTGTACGAATTTTGTTCTCGGCTATTTGAATTCTCAAAAAGCAACAGTAGGTTTCTCTTTAAATCTAAATCGAATGCAAATCCTCTCTACCCCACAGCTCTTTCTCTTTAAATCTAAATCGAATGCAAATCCTCTCTACCCCACAGCTCTTTCTCTCTCTCCAATCCCCTCTCTCTTTCCCTCTCTTTCTCTCTCTCTCCCTCCCTNCAAAGACAATCGTATATTAATATATATTATATTATATGATATTATATTAATCGTATATATGGTAGAAAAGCAAGTTGGTCAGAAAACTCCAAAACTTTGTACGAATTTTGTTCTCGGCTATTTGAATTCTCAAAAAGCAACAGTAGGTTTCTCTTTAAATCTAAATCGAATGCAAATCCTCTCTACCCTACAGCTCTTTCTCTTTAAATCTAAATCGAATGCAAATCCTCTCTACCCCACAGCTCTTTCTCTCTCTCCAATCCCCTCTCTCTTTCCCTCTCTTTCTCTCTCTCTCCCTCCCTCCCCCCCTCTCTCTCTTGCTTGAGAAAATTTGAAATTGAATGATTTACAGGGCAATAAGGAAAGCTTGATTTTTTTGGTTTCGTGTTGGAGCCCGGTAGCAGGTGAGAGGGGTAATAGCGACTAGTTACAACAAGAAGAAGGGGGTGAACCCAAGGAGGTTTAGACTAATGCAGTGGAATTCTGAGAATATCTCCCGAAGGAAACTTCCCTTAGCTGGAAGACTATACAAGAAGAATATTAGCTTCTTGTTGAACCATTGCGGAGGTTCTGCAATGCTCGGAGCACTTCCTTAAGAACTATACCAACTACAAAAACATTTCAAATTAAACCTGGCTCTCTAGCACACCTTTTACAAAAATCTTCATGGACCAGTAAAAAGCCTCCAGCCAACGTGTAGCAACAACAATTGGTGTGGGAGCGGAGGGCAAGGGAAAAGTTTACTTTGGCTTTGAATTTTAACCTGCATAATTACGTAGGTAAATCAAAGTACTATCTGCATTTTTCTCAACAATTCAAAAAGAAATAAAATTTTGAAACAATAAAAAATACTACATTTTAAATCTTAGGCATAATTCCATCTATATAATCTTTGGTTATTTGTAATGTTTCAAACGTAACAGAGAATATTTTTTTTCAAATATATAATACATATAGTAGTTTTAAAGAGAGAATTGTTTGTTAAAATGTGATATTGCATATATATGGAGTATAAAAGCAGTGCTTTACCATTCACACTTTATAACGAAAAACAACCTAAAATAAAGTATGAAATGAACACTCTCGTTATTTGTGTGAGTCAAATCACATGGTATATTTTTAACAATGTGAAGACATGTCTGATCGTCTATTACATTTTTAATAACATGATGGTTGTCAACTATTAATTAAATTTATGGTAATTTTGTTTTGTTTTTCTTGTAATAGTATAGTTAAAAAAATAATTAATCTGTTATACCTCAAATGATAACATCTATTTAAATAAAAGAGATTAACAAAAGCGCATTTTATGGTTTTATTTCTTAAATCCATAAGATGATTATCAATTATTAATCATCTTATGTTAATAAAAATACGAATAAAATGTTGACAGTGTTTAATTTTATAAAGAAAAACAACTTAAATAACATGATGGTAAATTGTTAATCACAATTTATGCCACCCACTGAAAGGCAAAATACATGTGTATAAAAAGTCACCATCCAGCAAAAAATAAAAAATGAATTGATTTCTTAGATATTTGATTATAATATTATTTAAAAACTCTTCTTATCTAAGAGTAGTAGAGATTATTAATTATAATATGGTATGGCTCAGAAAATAATCAATGTTATCGGGGTTAACAAAGTAATTATTTCGTAGTACTGGTCAAATAAAAAGAATTTATATATAATCATTGCGATGATATGACATGCAGATGAATAATAGTTTTTCATCAGTGGATATCTCGTCTTAGATTATTAACAGGGGTACAAAAAGCATTGCAAATTGAGTCGATTCTTATTAATATTATTATATTATTAGTTTATTTATATTATTATATTATATTATATTATGTTATAATTATATTTTATTATATTATATTATATTATATTATATTATATTATATTATATTATATTATATTATATTATATTATATTATATTATATTATATTATATTATATTATATTATATTATATTATATTATATTATATTGTATTATATTATATTATATTATATTATATTATATTATATTATATTATATTATATTATATTATATTATATTATATTATATTATATTATCTTATATTATATTATATTATATTATATTATATTATATTATATTATATTATATTATATTATATTATATTATATTATATTATATTATATTATATTATATTATATTATATTATATTATATTATATTATATTATATTATATTATATTATATTATATTATATTATATTATATTGTATTATATTATATTATATTATATATTACACTAAATAATTAAGTGTACTTTTATATAAGAGATTTAAAAATTACAATGAATTCAATAAAATAAATAGCTCAGAATATGTGGTCTTTTAATGCTTAACATAACAATCATTGTGTTTAACCATAGTAAGAGAAGCATGTTTTATCGTTTTATGACTTGATTAATGGGAGGTCTATCGATTATTGTCTATTATATTATTTTCATCTAACTGAAAATTACTTAATTTGTCAAAACAACCCCTCTCTGTAACTAAAAATATTATCGATTATCAATAAATATTTTTTAAAAACAATATTTACAGACTAATTTTTAATATCTTTTATCAATATTTTTATTTTTATTTCATTATCTTTTTCATGAACAGTATTATTAGTTAAATATTGTATTTTTTATCAATGTTTTTTATTTTTAATAAACTTATCTTCTTCATGAACATTATTCATTATTTTAGAATAATCTAAATCATTCTCATTCCTAATTTTTACAATATCAACTTAATTTTTATTATCTAGCTGATAAGAACTCAAACTATCATACTATTTTACAATCATTACATATCAATCTCTCTTTGTAGCTTAAAATATTACCGTTTACCAATATGTATTCTGATGGTTTAAAACACAATATACAAGCTAATTTTTCAAAATTTTTATCAATTTTATTATTTTCATCAATAACATTTTCACTATCATTATTAATTTTATTCCTTAATTTTCTGATATATTATTCCATCTTTAATAATGCAACACAATAGCTATTTAAATAGATATTGTATTTTCTTTAAATGGTTAAATACAATCCAACTGTTAAATTTGTCATGGTAGTTAGTCCACTTTACTAAAGCTTGTTTCTTATCATAATCTCTTCGAAGAACTTTTTCAATTCTTAATACTTTTTATTTCTTTTTTTTGTAATTCTTCAATGCAAAATGAACCCTCTAACAGTTTGACTTTTAAGACCTTTTATTTCATAACTTATTGGGTTAATATAATTTAGTGCATGTACGATAAAAATCTCCTCACCCCAATTAAGAGTATATGCTTTATCGAAAGCCTTTCTTTAAATTTACTTATCCTGACTCTATAATGTAGTTTGAACTTTGGTTCTTTATTTATTATTTCCATACTACCGTATAAATTATTGTAAACAACTTTTTCATTATTATCTTTATTAGCTTGTACAGATATTATTCGTATTGAACTGTTTAAAGTGTTGTTGTACTGTTTTACCAGTTTAAATAGGACATCTAAATACACAGTTTTACATTGAATAGTAAACTGCTTCCACATATTGGTCTTCATCGTTTGATTATATCTTTCGATACTAACATCTTTACCTTCATTAAATGTACTATACACTTCAATTTTATTATCAGTCAACCATATTTGGAATATTCCATTTTAAAATTCTTATCCAAAATCAACCCATAAATTGGTTGGTTTTCAAGCTTCCTTAAGTTAATGAGTAAATGCAACAAGTATACTTTTACCCGTTTTATTTTTAATAGGTTTAATCCATTCATATTTACTAAAAATATCAATAACCATTAGTAGATATTTATAACTTTTATTCCATCTACTAAACTGTTGCATAAAAACCAAATCAGCTGACCAAATCTCATCAACATAATTAAAAATAACACACTTTCGAATAAATTTTCTTTTAACAGGTTTATCAAGCTCATTCCCCAATTCTGTTTAACATTTACTAAAGAGCTTCATACGTTGTTTGGAATACCAAGATCTACTTACTTACTTACTTATCCCCTTAACGTTCTCGGACCTCGGGGTTGAACGGCAGATCGCTTTCCTCGACCCCTCACGGTCCAATGCGAGCTCTTCTGTTATATTCAGAGTTTTTAAATCGTCTAGTACAGTATCAATCCATGTTTTTCTATGTCTACCACGTGGACGCCTGCCTACCACTTCCCAGTTCCTTACAATTGTTAGCACATCTCTTTCGTGTCTTCTCCTCGCATCCCCGAAGCACCGCAACCCTCGACGCCTTAATGGGTCAGCTACCTGTTTCAGCCTACACCTATGGGCTACTTCCACACTTGAGACTCTGTCCTGCAGCCTGGTGCCCGTCATGTAGCATGCGACGATCAAAGCTGACCAAGATCTTCTCCACTCGCTGTGTTAAGGGCCATGTCTCTAAACCATAGAGCATGACCGATATGATACACGCCTCGTATACTACCGAGGGTTGACTCAGGGGGATTCGTCTGTTACATAACAGTTTAGTTTTAATTAATCTTTGTACAGCTGTTATTCCCCATGAGCTAGTATTGAATGAATTTCAGGTATACTTTTTAATATTCTGTCGTCAGCCTTATCTTTATTTTGCAAATTCTTTGATTTACTAGAATCAATATCATGAATTTGACAAATCTTATCTAATTTGTTTATAGGATTGTGATAAGGTGTATTATTTGATGGTAGTCTTTATTGGAGTTTAAGACCTGGTCTGCAATAACTGCATTTTTAGAATAAGTGTACGCATGTGAAATTCACCTAATTATGATAAATGCTTTTGAATATGAATTGCAGCGCCTCTAATATTCTTACTTTGTTTAATAAACTTACTCAATGTTGATCCACAGACTGAACAATTAGATCTATGTATGTTATTTTCATTTCTTGCAGTAGTGTAGCATATATTTAATTCCCTGTTCTCATTTTACACTTGACACAATATGTCATATATAAAACAGTTTTATTATTTCATCAACTTTTATTACAAATCATCTTTTCTCTATGAAGAAATAGAAACTCATATGGATTCAATTTTTCAAATAACTTTTAATCAATCATATTCTGTTAGCAATTAAAAGGCAATGATTTTTAGTAACTGGAGAATAAGGACACGTATGTGAACAATTTAAACGGAATTTTTATGGTGTATCATAATAAGATTGACTAATATATATTGGACTGATATGATGATGCCTACCATTAGTGAAATGATTAGCTATCAGATTTTGTCTCTTTCTATAGAACTAATCAAATCACTGAATATTATACCCTTTCTATTGCCATTTGGGTATTCATCAGAATTTATCATTTCATAAGAGCCTTTAATTTCTAAAACAGGATAACCAACTTTCTTTGAGATGTCATTTATTAATGTTTTTTGTGATGACTGTTTGGTGTGTACATATAAATCTTGTCAAAGAAAATCAGTGTTTTTCTTAACACATGCATTAACATGTTTGTTTTACCACGATTACTTCAAATTTAGATGTATCATTTAAAGAATTCATCGTTAATTAAAATTTAGTTCTTATTGAAATAAGAAGTAAAAAATCTATTTTAAAATTGTTAAAAAATTATAGCAACCATTTTATTACTAAACAAAATTTAGTGAATGAAATATTTTGTCAACCAATGATGCAGAAATTATTTTAAAATAAGAATATGACGATATAGATGGAGAAATATTAACAAACTATAAAACTTTAATAAAAAATACAACTTAAATATTACAATTTTCAGAAGAAAAAGAATTAATAAATGGCTTTTTACCTGTTAAGAAGCTGATATATAAAATTAGATCATTGAAAAATTACAACACATATAAAAAGTTAAGACAATATATTATTAAAGTTTATGGAATTAAAACAGGCTCGTTAATAGTTAAACAACCAATACAATATGAATATAATAAAAACAAATTTCACCTATCAAATAAAATCGGATCAATCTTTAATTTGATAAGTATTTGGTAAATAAAAAAATTGTGGTGACGTCCGATGAATTACCTATTATCAATAAAATTAAAGTAATTGAGCAATAATAAACGATGAATATGATTCTAATGAAATAAAAAATCTGATGAATTATTAGAATATTTTTGTTAACGGATTATTACCTGGTAACGGTAAATGTAGCGTTTGTACATTGAAGAGGTTCTATTCATTTTACCATATAATAAATTATGTCAAAAATTATGAAAAGATGGATATGATGCAATCACAATGGATAAATTATTAGCAATTGGTATTGATGATCATCAGTGTACAAAAATGAAGAAATATGATATTAGTAAATGCAAGACAATAGTTTTTTTATGAGATTCTATTATACGATCTTAAGCAATTTTATCTGGTAAAAATCCTCATCGATAACACTGGCCTGCATTTAAAATTTTTTCATATGTCGATGGTGTTTCAAATGTATTTTTGGTGAGTTGAAACCAAAGATTCCATCCATTTTCCTTGGTTAAGTAAAATTTTTGAGATATGATAAGTTCACGTTTTGACCCTTGAATAATACTCAGTTCAAATAAAAGAGGGCTGAAAACGAAACTGGAGCAGCCTCAATCCGAGAACAACACTAAATCTATCTTTTACTTTAAAAAATTGAAACTGAACCTTTTTGTGTTTACATCTCGATGGTCATTCATTGTTTAGCAGAGGTGAACAATAGTCAATGTGACTTGAAATAGCAAGGACCAGATGTAGTGTTTTTATTTATTATTTTAGATCAAGAGAGAATGGATCGCAAATGTATAAATCATCTTGACAGGTTCTGTTATATATGTGCAAATGTGATTCTTTATGGTTGCCTGGGAAAACTAACTGATTTTGTGACAAAGGCATATCATGCTTACTTTGGAGTTAAGCTTTCAGACGAAGACAAGCCATTTGCACCCCATATTAGCTGCAAAACGTGAGCTGAGAACTTGTGTGAGTGGAGAAAAAACAAAAGAAAAAGTATGCCATTCGCTGTTTCTATGGTGTGGAGAGAGGAAAAGATCATATGACAGACTGCTATTTTTGCACAACTAATCTTCAAGGAATCAATCTGAAAAACAAGCATTGTGTTCAGCCATAAGACCAGTTCCTCAGGATCCAGTCCTATCTGCTCTCGAGCCAGATGTTGCAATGAAATCTAGCTCTGCATCGGAATCTGATAACACATATGACAGTACAAAGGGTGAAGAATACATGGCAGAAGAGGATGACCCGATAGTGCCTCTAACACAGGCAGATCTCAGTGACCTGAAACGAGACCTAAACCTCTCAATGGGATTGGGACAGCTCCCGGGTTCCTTTCCTCGTCAGAATAATTTGCTGGCATCTGGATCAAAATTCTTCTGATATCGAGAGTGTGAAAGAGAATTTAGACAATTTTTCACAACCCAGAGAGACTTGTCATTGGTTTACTGCAACAACGTTGCTGATTTGATGAAATCAATGGGGATTGACTATGTTGTTACGAAATGAATACTTTTCATCGAATCGTCCAGCACAAGTCTGAAGGCAGTTCTCCTTCATAATGATAATAAATACTCTTCGATTCCAATTGGCCTTTCTGTGAGAATGAAAGAAACCCAAGACAACATGGATCAGTAGTTGTCTGCTCTGAACTACCATCACTATGGTTGGTTGATTTGTGAAGATCGTAAGGTTGTTGGATTTGCTTTAGGTCTACAGGATGGGTACACAAATTGTCCATGCTTTCTGTGTTTGTAAGTCAGTCAAGCTGATGATTAATATTACATCAGACAAGAATGGCCACCTTTTCATATTAAAATGGAACTTATGAAGAACTTTGTAAAGGCAATGGAAGAGGAAGGCAGAAGGTTTTCTTTCCTTCAGCAGAAGTTTTCCCTGATAGGCTTTCAAAATTTTATGGGTGGCATTTTTGATGATTCTCAGCTACGGAAACTCATGAAGGACTAATCTTTGGTGATGCGCTGAATGCAGCTGAGCTGTTTGCTTGGTTGTCGCTTAAGTCAGTAATTACAACCTTTCTTGAAAAGAACCGTAGTGTAGAATACTAGAAGGAAGTCGACAAACTCCTGAAGAACTTTCAAAAATCAAGGGCTCGCAAGCCAGTCAAAATTTACCTTCTGCGGTCTCACTTAGACTATTGCTCTGATAAATGTGATGACGTAAGTAAGGAAAAAGGAGAGCGTTTCCACCAGGACATTCGTGTCATGGAAGAGCGCTACTAAGGTCTGTGGGGTGTGACCTTTCTTAGAGACTACCGTCGGTGTTTGAAATGAGACCAGGTGGCTACTCAGCACAGGAGAAAGTCACTAAAAAGGTCCTCTATCCATGATTAGCTTTTGTGTAATGTAGAATCTTTATTTTCTGAAGTTTGTAGGATAAAATACATGCTTTTTGTAAAGCACTATATAAAAAATTAAAGGAAATAAGTATCACTAAAGAGCGTCAATAACAATTCTTTTACAATCTCGTATCTCAAAAACTTGACCTGATTTGAAAATATGACAATAATTTTTGAATTTTGCATAGCAAACTAGTCTAAAATCAGCTATCACATGCTAGACCATTAAAACTTCGCAGACCAGAGTAATAACAAGGACAAGAGATTGCTTTGCACTGGGAATATTGATCAAAGAAAACGGTTTACTTTTGAATGTAATAATATTACATTTTTATCCATTGTTTTGTCTAAACCAAATATTCCCATAAAAAATAACATTGAAAACAAACAAGCGATTAGAACATGAATGAGATAAGGATATGTTCTTCTTCTATGTACCGTACCTAACTAAGGTGTTGGCGACCATGGTATTATACAATCTCATATCCTTCACAACGCGAAATAAATCTATCATTGAACAGTTTAAAATTTTTGCTAATTCTTCCACAGACATTAACCTCATTCTTCCCCTACTTCTCGACTCTTCTATTTTCCCTGTTAGGATGAGGTTTTCGAGTTCTCCATACCCATAATGGTTATATTTAATCGATCCATTTCTTGTTTCAAATTTCCCAGTTTGCCTGGCTGAAAGAGTGTTCTCACATTCCATGTGCCCAGGCGTATACTATGTTTGTTAGAAGCAGTCGCTTGATGACGACCTGGTCCCACCTGCTGTGCATGGGAGTCCATGCCGAGCGAGGTGCTCATACCTGACATCTGAACACCATTCACGCTGTTCGTGTTGACAGAATGATATTTAACCATGGTTGTTCTAGGGATGAAATAATGGAGTGGTTTCCCGTTGCCTTCTCCATCGCAGTCCCACCTAACTGGGGCATGGTCCATCTAACTAGGATCGGTGGACTCCTACCCTTGTCAATTCAGTGAAAAGATCTTCCCCTAGCAGCCACCAGCCACTACTGCTGCTGCCCAGTAGCTTCCAACGACTAGTGTGGCAAAGGTCTAAGGAAAAGTGTATTAGAAGGAGAGTCAAGAGAAGCTGTGCTGTTTCAGCAGATAACTGCCGATATGAAACTCAAAAGCACTTTAGCCCTCCGACTGAAACCCTACCTAAGGATGGCCACAAACTAGGGCTATGGTAAGGCGCCGCTTGCCAGACGGTATTCGTAAACCTAATGTTTACGCCATAGGCCATAAGGATATGTTAATAAACATAAAAAAAGACATATTTAACCTAAAGAAACAACCAATCGAAGTTCTCAAATAATCTCATGTTTATCAAACATGAGATTATATATAAATTATCACTATATCATTGAATCAATGGATGAAAAATATTTTACAGTCCTTGAACTAGCTGAAAAGATTAACATGACATCAACAATAGATAAACTAAAAAAACATTAAAAAGTACCATATGCAAGCACCTGCGATAGAGTTCAAGGTCTCAGTATCAGTGAAAAAATAACAATTTTTTGACTGCAACACTCCATACGTAGATAAACATTTTATTTGGACAGCCCTAACAAGAGCAAAAGATCTAAAAAATGTATAAATATATAAACACTCTATTTGAGATGTTATGTCACTTGGGTGAAATTTTATTTCACTAATAAAGTAAATGAATACAAACAACAAGATAAACCTGGTAGGGATTTTTTAAATGAAGACTATATAAGTGTTGAATGGTTTACAACTGAGGACCGAAATAATAAAAGCTGTCCATTATGTTAATTATTATTCGAAGTAACAATACAAAATGATAATGGTGTAATAAGTAATATTCCAGCTGACAGAAACGACAACGGTAAAGCGTATATAGTTTCACATTGTCAGTTAATGTGTGTAACCTTTAATGTTAGAGATAGGTAGTAATAACAAAATCATCATCTGATCATGGGTTTAAGAAGTAAAACCATAAAATGCGCTTTTGTTAATCTCTTTTATTTAAATAGATGTTTTCATTTGAGGTATAACAGATTAATTATTTTTTTAGCTATACTATTACAAGAAAAACAAAACAAAATTACCATAAATTTAATTAATAATTGACAACCATCATGTTATTAAAAATGTAATAGACGATCAGACATGTCTTCACATTGTTAAAGTTATACAATGTGATTTGACTCACACAAATAACGAGAGTGTTCATTTTATACTTTATTTTAGGTTGTTTTTCGTTATAAAGTGTGAATGATAAAGCACTGCTTTTATACCCCATATATATGCAATATCACATTTTAACAAACAATTCTCTCTTTAAAACTACTATATGTATGAAATACTTGAAAATAACAGTACAAAATTACATAGAAATAAAAAAAAATAATATAGAAATAAAAAATCAATCAATTGTAATTAGAATTAATTAACATTTCTCTCTTTATAACTATTATATGTAAAAAAACATTTAAAAATAAAAAAATTCTCTGTTAATGTATAAAACATTTAAAAATAACAAAAATTGGATCGATGAAACCATGTCTAAGATTAAAAACGTAGTATTTTTTATTATTTCAATGGAATTTTATAATTGAAATTAAATGAATTCTAATATGTCATATGTCATAGTTTATCAACAATTATCCTGATGACTATCCTCTACTCTGACAACAACTACAAGGCAACTCAACAGAACAAGTGCAAATTGCGAAAGGTTTATAATCTGACCTTGGGGATGTCAGAGAATGGGGAAGTGGTTGCATTTTTCGTAACGGGCCTTAACGGAACTGATGTCATTCAATGGAAAGCTGATCCTTCATCTCCCTCTAATACGCATGGAATATTATCCTGATGTTAACTTTAGTGCTTTCCTCTTGAGGAATGTTTATCAATGCTCCCTCATCTGATCTTGATGTTCTTGATCGCGTTCAGAGATGTATTTGTAACTTGATAGGTCCAAAGTTTCCTGCTACTCTTCAACTTTTGTTTCATTGACAGAACGAGGCTTGTCTGAGTCTTTTCTATAGGTGCTATCGTGGGAAGTGTTCTGGTGAACTTCCTTCGTTGGCACTAGCCCAATTTGGTACATCTCGTGTGGCTCGTTTCTTTTAACGCCTTCATCCTCATGCAGTGGTTGACACTAGTTGTAATTAATCTTCCTATGAGTGTAGTTTTTTTCCCTTGGAATGCAAGGAACACTATGCCTTGTATGCTTTTGAACAATTAAAAAAAGTTTTAAAACTTTACTGTAATATGCAACTTTACTGTCATATGACCAATTTTGCTAATTTGCTGACAGAAATTCACTTCTACCAGATTTAATGACAAGGTTTTGCTAGCGGGGTGATGTACTCCAACATATCCAATCATTTTGCTTCAAACTTTTGAGCTGTCAGCTACTTACATTGAACAATATTCTTTGTAAATTTAAAGATTCAATACTATTTAGAGTCCTTGATTTCCTTAATGAAGATGGAAAAGAACTTCACTTCATAAGAAATGTACATTGCTGCATTATTAACCACTGCAGCTGAGGGTGAGATAGGAGTGCATGATAATTGTAGAACTCTTTAATTTGTATAAGATCGGTAGTCAAATTGTGGTAACATGGAACATATTGATGACAGAGTACTAACTGCTGTATCAGAAATCAAACTGCAGGTAATAGTAAATAAAGTTGTCGTGAGAAGTAACAAAATATAACCTAAACTAAATGTTGGAAGAGCAGAATGGATAGCCATTTCTGAAAGTAAGAAGTTGCTAAAACTTGTAGGTTGGTCAGCAGAAGTAAAACTGTCAGGCATGTCTGCAAGTATAGAGTTTTGTTTTACCATTACATCAGATAAGACGTATTTTTGTAAGATCAAAAAGGGAATTGGTCTACCAAGAGATGCAATCAGAAGAATACTCCAACACCACACACTTCCAAAAATAGAATTATTAATATTGACACCAAATATTATATTCTAAAGGCATATTTTCATTCAATGATAACATATATGAGTTTAAATGTTGGGTGCCAGCATAAAAATAAGAGTCAAGGCCTGGAGCTATAAAAATGTTGTGTGTTTGAAGAAACACAAGAAATATTTGTCCTTGCTGTAACACACTTGATACATTAAGAAGAGGAATTTCGTCTAAAGTAATGCTAAGTTTGTGAATTTGTTTTAGATATTTTGTCGATAAAGTATGCTCATTTTCCATGCTGAGTTTTATGCTGATGGGAAATAGTTTGATGATAGGAAATTGTTTATGGTTAAGGACTATACAACGTATTAGGCCACTAAGTGTCAGGAATTATAAAGGGAAAACAGAAAATTAAAAGTAGACCTTACTCTTCAAAATATTCAAGTAATATAATAAAGGAAAGCAATTAAAAGACAAGAGTTCCAAAACCTTGACGACCAAGGAAAAAAATTACATATATGGAAAGATTTATTACAATAAGTGTCAGCGTGAACATAAAGAGTTTTAGAGTAACGAGCACACGAGATGAAACAAAATGAGTCGCTACCTGCTAGAAAAGCTCATCAGATCACTTTCATGGCAATACCTATAGAAAAGACAACAAGCTACATTTAGTCGATGAGACAAATATTAAAGAGTAACTGCAATATTTGAACCCATTATGTTACAAATATATCTTGAAACGTGATCAAGAATAAGATGAGGGAGCATCGTCCAAGTAAAACAACAGTGCTTTATACAAGAGCGATTTACAAAAAATAATGAATTAATAAGTTATTTATTGTCTGTACTTGACCGACACATAAGAGTTTCATTGCACTAAGCTTGAGACCAAAACTCCCTCGTCTTTGGTGGTGGTGGTGGCGGGGGAGTTCCACGGTGCCCCGTCGTTGTTGGCTTTGGGCCCTCTGTCGGGTTGTTGCGATGGCTTTGAGGCGCGGGACGTTTTCTTCGGATTGGTCTCGCGCTGGGGGTTTTTCGTACCTTTGTCTGTCCTTTACCTTTCCTCTGTTTTCATTTTTCTATTACAACAGTGATGCCTCTCTTGCTCACCCCCCTTCCCCCCCCCACACACACACACACTAAAGAACGTTTGTTTTTATTGCAAATTAATGTTTATTATTTAGCTTATTTTTCCTTCTTGCTTTTGATGTCTAGCGTCTTTTACCAAGAGGTCCATAATAAGCCCTCCAAAAGACGATTTTCTTCAAAATGTCTCTTCTGCGGTTTGAATTTATTTTCAAAGAAAACAGTGTTTCATGTTAAGAACTTCAACAAGCAGAGTTTATTTGTTGCTGACAAAAAACATATTTAGATATTTACATTATAAATGATTAATATGCGTCATGTAGATGTGTAATAAGTTTGAAATCTCAGCCGTTGATATCCAGCTCAGTTAATAATTAAAAAGTGGATCATTCTAGACTTCATGAAGACTTTGTTGCAGTCCAAAAAATATTGGCATCCTTGTGCAACTCTCTGAATCTCTTTACACCCTGCATCTTTCTATTCTGACTGAGTCATGTTATAAAAATCTCACATAAATACAGGTACAGTTTACCAAAATGCTTTTAGTAGGGCAGACAAAATGTTGAATATGTATTGGCCAGAAATGATTACCACCAAGGCAGACCAAAAAAAGGCCCGTGTAAAGTTTACTTCTAAATAAAGAACATTTAATTTAGTTTGTAAATATTTATGAAATAAGCTTCTCGCTTGAATCGGGCAAACTTCAAAAGATTAATTTCATTACCAATAATATACAAACATGACAACCCAGGTCTACAAATCTTACTTTTGTCAAGTAAACAACATAGAAATTTGAAATAACCTACCAAGCAATGGAAGCTGAGGTCATTCCAAGGCCATTCACTTTACCAGAATCTTTTCGGTCAACAGAGTTATTCATCAAGATGCTAGCTGCTAAAAATCCACTTGAAAATATCATTCGTATAGATACTAAAATGGTAATCAGAGTTATCCAGACCCAAACTCTATAAAAAGAAGCCAGAGTTTGTTTAACAAAGAAATGTGAACTGCATACAATTATATGGTAAAATGCGTTATGAGCACAAATAAGTTGTAAAACAATATGTATGGGATTGCTAACGGTTAAAAAAATTTGGCATTTAAGTCTGGTTATAGTCTGAAATCAATGTATACTTTTAAGGAAGTAAAGAAAAGCAAGTGAAACCTTAAATAAAGGTTAAAGATACCTTATTTTTTCAGTGGTCTTTAAGTTCTGCTTTTTTTTGTAACTACTAATACTTAACTAGGGAAATTATGTTGTACACTTTATAGCTTCTCTAAGATGTCTAAAAACAATAGTAAAAGCGCAAAAAAATATTCCAAAAAGAAAATAATGCAAACGTACACAAAATGTAAAATATCAGCTCTCGTTTCTTGTGTAAATTGAAATTTGATTGTTTAATAGTGCTCTCCCTCTAATCTTACCTGTCTTCGTCCGTTTTGAAATAATGCTACTTCATCAAAATATACTAAAACAATAACAAAAATTTAGTAGAAAAATACCCGTAATTCGACTAATTGAAGCCGTAGTCGATTGAAATAGACCAATTCTTTCCAGGTAAATGCTTACAGAAAATTGGTAAATATATTTAGTAAAGCAACTCTGTGCAATAAATGAAGTCTCAGAAAACGTGGGATTTTGGCAACAAAATTTACTTTAATGTCAATTTCCAGGCTCTGATTAATCTTGGAAATTAGAAATTTTAGTATTTAATTCCAAGAACACCTTTGCGCAGTATTTTGAGTTTGTCATGGTGGAAGCAAAAAAAACTCAGTTTTTTTCAAAGCCTTCGAGGGGTATTTTGGTATGGAAGATGGAACAAATGAAAGAATTCCTTGCCAAGAGTGTTATTACTTTATTAAGTTATTACTTTAAGTATTTGTAAAAATAACAACTATTAATAAAACTACAGGCTTTAAAGACCAACGATATTATTGCATTGGTTCTAAAAAAGGTTGCTCTTCAAGTTTGGACTAAGTGTAGGCAGGGGTTCCAATGAGAGTAAGTAACATAGGAAAACGATCACTGTACCGTACTCAATTGGATAATGGCAATGGCAATGGCAATATAAGAACGAATTTATTAATAAACACTGAGCACTGTAGCTGTTTTTAATTCACTGGCAGGGCAAACAAAGTTACCCTTAAATATACTCCTTGATATTGTTATGTAACCATACTCAAAAATTTGTTTTAGAAATATCTACTACTAAAAGACGAACATGAGAAACAAATGTACTTATTGACTAACAAAGCAAATGATCTTAATGCCAATTGATACAACACAGGTTTTTATTGAAGTGTAAAGAGAATACAGTGGTTATCTTAGAACAGATTAGTAATTCCTATCAGTCTATGAATTCATACAGGACTACTGAACACAAGTTTCACCTTGAGAATGAAATAAGCCAGCAGAAAATATATAAGGTTTCCAGGAAACATATGGTTTTACACCATCTTGTTAGTGGCTAAGACAAATAAAAAAAGACTTGTGATAATCCAGAAATAGATTGCACTCTTTATAAAACTAAGAAGACGAAGTTGTAACTGAAAAATAACGTGAACATGAAACTTACGCCTACATAGGGACTGTACCTATTTCTCATCTTTGAAAAGTAATTCTTGATTGAGATATTACTGTTTCATTGACTCCAAAAATGTTTAAACGGTATCCGGGGGAAAAAAGGAAGTAAAAAAACTTTCTCCTTGCAAAAAAAAATCATAAAGCGGCAAAAATGTAAAAGAACGACTCAATGTATGGATTTTATTCAATATATTTGAACTCACCCCTGTGGGACTTCCGACGAACAGGGAATAAGAGGCAGGAAAAAAATCAGTGCATACAACGACCAGAGGAACAGCTAAAAAAAAAGAAAACTCTTTATCGGAAAGCTGTCAAATTTCCTTGTACGGTAACTGTAAATATTTTGACTATTGCACTCTTTAATATATTTATTAATCACAAATAAAATTTGAACAGGTAGGGAGGAATAAGGAAGTGATTGCCTTTCTTTTATTTCTTGTAGACAATGCGTAGTATTGTCTTTTAAAATTACGTGATAATTCATCTGCAATAGAAGGCAGTTTTTGTACCTTACTGGTAGAATTTAAATATATAATACCTTGTTAGTATCATATTTTGTGCGTATTAAAACAAAACAAAGAAAAGAGAGGGGGATAAGTTTTCTGCAATGAAGCGGAAAACAGTTTTTCCGATTTTCTCCCGAACATTGAACATTCTTTTCAAATTATAAATCTGAGATCAAGACGAATTCAGTCAATAATTTATATCAACAAAACAACAGACGAAAAACAGGGGGTTGTATATACATATATTTATATAACTGCACTGTCTAATTTACATTTTCACACTTTGGTACATACACATACACACACACGCAAACATATACGAATAATATTTATTTCAAATCACGAGGCAATTTCTTCATGATCTCGACAACATGAAATTATTGATTAAAATGTCGTATTGTTTTCAGTTATATTAATTATGTACATACACTGACTTGTGTGTTAAGCACTTTGGTCACTAATATCGGAACCTGTCAACAATGTAATGATTATAAATATAATATTTTATAAAGATTATGAGTATTATATACACTGTATATTATATATTATATATCATATATTATATATATTTAAATTGTGTGTGTGCTATTTGTTGTATTTATAACAAGTGCTCAATGCGTATAGCGAAACATTAAAAAGGAGATAAAACACTTTTTAAAAGTGCTATAACTTGCAACAAATAGTTTCATGACATTTCAACCATCAATTCATGATTAAAGTATCGTGCGTATTATTCATAATTGCGAGAACAGATTTTGATTGATTAAAGGGAAGTTTCGCTAATACGTTTAGACTCAAATTTATCAACTTTTGTCAACTGTGTTTTTTTACTTTGAACATTTATTGCCTCAAAATTGTCTCTGGCAATTTTTTCTCCCTTCTTCTTCTTCTTCTTCTTCTTCTTCTTCTTCTTCTTCTATTGGTTCTTTTTTTTTCTGAATTCTTCTCACCTCATCAACATTTCCTTAAGTCTCTTACCTATGTCTCGACGATCTGATTAGCTGCTTGCTCATGGACCTCTTGGAACTGTTAAATACCTAGCTGTCAACTTTGGCCACACTAAAATAAACATGTTGAAATATTTTTGCGTCCGAAAGCTTTGGGCATTTGACAAGAAGGCCTAAATTCCCAAGTGTATCTTAAATAATTGTGGGAGTAAGTAATCTGCCACACATCCGTTTCATTTTCTACATTTGAAATACATTACATTGGCTTTTTGTTCTTAGAGCAACCAGCGACAAGAACATTTTTTTCAAAAAATAATCAATTGACCAGTGCTTATCAGCTACTGTGATGTTTTCCTGCTCGAAAGAATACGACTTGAAATTACCGTACAGTTGATGGAAAATCATGTTGCTAGAGCTTGAAATTTATTTACTGAATAGAAATATACAGTTTGTAGGTTTTTCACTTAATGTATTGATTTGTGAGGTCTCCAAAAAATGTTAGCATCTGACCAAAAAATTGGTCACCGGATTGTAGGAAGAAAAAAGTGAGAGGTTTAGGCCCCCAACTAGGGCTGTAATAATATTTTACTAGACTCTTGGCACTTTTTTATCATAGGCGCTTAAATATGCTGACGCAATATTACAAACGAGCACATTCCCTCTCAGCTGGTGGCTGGGGATGTTATAAGCCCCCTGGAGAAAAGTTTGTTTTGAAGACTCTCCTCAGAGGAGGCCTTAGAACATACACCAAATTCTACGGGCATAATATTTTACTTGCCATTTTATTTTTTCATTGTTGTTTGACAAACACAAAACCTCCACTACGTGTAGTGGTTTTTTGGGTTCTTCCCTGGGGAAAATTGTATTAAAATAGTTGCTGATTTGTGCATTTTGAAGCATACTTTGCAAATAAAACTCGTTTCAGCCTTACTCTTGAGTAATGCAACACGTTTGTCTCTCTTACGTTTAACAAAGGAAGGCACGAGTCAGGTCATTGAAAGTGGAAAAAGAAGAAAAGAAGGAGGAAAGAGTGTAAAATGTGAAGAGATCCGGTTTGACATGGCTAATTTATGTAAATCTGGGATCAAAACAGAAAGTTATACTAGTGATGTCACTAGGGTCGATGCCATCAATTAAGATCTTGAACAAAAAGGAGTTGCGGACAAAGAGAGCTCTCATCAGAATATAGCAAAAAGAAGACTGTTCCCCAAGTGCATACGAAACTCACTTTTCCACAACTAAAGTTATGATCAAGACCCAGCTTTTTAGAATGCAAATGGTGGTTTAAAAGGGGACTTTTCTAACCAATGGTCAACACATAACCTGGACGCTGATATTAGTTCAAAAGGCTGAAAACATAGGGATACAAATAGCTATCTCAGACAAGAAAACATTTTTCAAAAACTGTTACAAGATACTTGATGATTTATTTGCCATCTTCAGAAAAAGTCTTTTGTTACATTTGTAGGGTATTTAATCAGCAAGTACCAGAAATACAATTTTGGAACGGATTTGGTAACCAGAGACAACCTCGGAGCAGTGGAGTGGCCAGTGGTTTGTGCTGGCCGTGGTGAGCACGAGCAAAAATTATCTAATAAAAATAGAGTGCCGATTTTCCGTTTTTTTTTATTTGTAAAATCATTTTTCCGAAACGAAACTATTTTAGAAAAACATCTCATGCTGATAAACAATGAGAGATCGATTAGGGAACAGCAAAGAGCAGGAATCGCTAACACGGATTGCAGATTTATTGCTTATCGAATTACATCGGAGATTATGTTGTGTTTGATGGTGTCAAAATCTGAGAGCAAGACTTAACATTGGGTTCTCAAGCAATTATCACTCGTTTCAAGCATAATCAAGTATTCACAGTTCCTTCAGATCTGTGATTTAATTCCAGTGGATAATCTTGTCGTGCTCAAGAAATTGAGTACGGTCTTGTTATTGTGTTGCTGATGTGAGCAGCGCCCTGATGGATTAAAATGATTTGATTGGCTTGTGTGTCTGTATTGGCCGCTATTTCGGACCTTTGGTTGTACCCATCTGAAATTGCACTACTTGATCAATATCCATACTGTGCTGTGAGCTTGGCAAAGAAAACATTTTAGGAGAAATATAATTTGTTGGGGAATGACCTATTTCCATCAAATTCTAAAGTTATTCTTGTTATTTGATTTTGTTGGGAAGCTCACATGCCCATTGCTACCTTTCTCCTGCGCAAATTTGCTCTTAACATGAATTTTTATGTCGATAATATCTTGGAAGCCTCTAGTTTACTTTTCTGTCAGCTGTTGGTATTGTTGTTTCAGTGCTGGATAATTTCCTTTTGCATAAAAAAAACCAATTGAAAACTAGAGCAAAGGGAACGTTTTGATTATTTTCTTTTCGTTTGATTCAGGGGTCTCTACTTATATTGTGCATACCGTAATGTCATTACCTTGTACCTGAACAATCAATACTAAAGAGAAGAGGGAAGAGAAATACTACGAACGCTTCTTCGTGTCTTTTAGAGTTTATATTAGCAAAATCAGCCCATTGGGAGGTTTTGGAATACAAATCTGAGCTATATGCCCTTTGAAACACATTCCTCTTCTTCTGCTGCTTCTTCTCCTTTCGGCCTTTTCAAATACTCAGGTAAGGTCGGCCGCTCGACTCAGTTTCCTCCACTGTCCTCTGTCCTTTGTGTCTCCCATCGTCAATCCAACGTCTTCCATGTCTCTCCTGACTACATCCCTCCAGTGCATCTTCTGTCTTCCCCTACTCCTCTTGCCTTCTACCTAATAAAGAAATTTGCCTTGATCGTTGCCACTTTTTCCATTCTCATTACATGCCCAACACCTCAGCCAAACTTGCCTTGGCTTTTCTCGAATATTGGTAACTTTCACAAACCTACGTATATCTTCGTTGGTCCGATGTTCCGATAGAGATTCACCCAACGAAGCATCCTCATTTCCGTTGCCATTAGTGCGTGCTCTCCTGGTCTTCGGAGCGACATTGCCTCTGGCCTGTATATGAGTACTGGTCTGATCACACACTTGTTTATCTTTACCTTCAACATCAGTGGCACTATCCTCTCAAACATGGTTCCAATAGTTTCCCTCCATTTCATCATTGCCCTGTTCTGTTTCTGATCTCTTCGCCACATTCTCATTGTTCTTCAATTACTGACCCCAGAGAGCAGAACTTGTCCACCTGGTTTGTGGCATTCCCTTGAACGTCGACAATGTGACACTCATCTCCCCCTTCTTTGCTGGTCACTAGCACTTCTGTCTTCCGTTTACCTTCCCTTCTAACCAATTCTGCCATTCATTCAATTTTCTTTGTAGATCTGGCTCATTCCTGTTGTAATAGCCAAATCATCAGCAAAGAGCAATTTCACTTGTAGGCTTTGTCTTGCTGTTTCACTGATGGTATCTGTAACCACAGCAAAGAGGAAAGAGCTCGGTGCTAAGCCCTGGTGTAGGCCAACTTCAATGCTGAACTGGTCGGTGACATCTAGGGGGTCCTGACAGAGGTCTTGCTCTGATAAAAAATTTTCACCACCGGAACCATCTTTTCTGTCACGCCTATTTTCCGTACATACCAATACACAACTTTCCTTGGTATCCAGTCGCCTTTTCCAGATCTACAAATGCCGCGTACACTTTCTCGTTTCCTTCCAGCTTCTTCTCTTTGTGTTGTCGTAGGATAAAGCTGGCATCTTATATTCTTGGTCAGCATAAACTCAAACTGCATCTTATCTATTTCAATAAACTCATTTAGGGTTCTATCCAACACCTATTCATAGGCTTTCATCACATTTTCTAGCAACTTGATTCCTTGATAGTTTCCGCATCTCGATGATGTCCCCTTTCTGCTGGTATATTGGTATCAAAATACTCTTGTGCCAATGTTCCCGTATTTTCTCTTCATCCCAAATTTTCTCAATTATTTCAGTCAGCCACTCCGCTCCTGCCTCTTTCAAGGCTCTAATCGTTTCCTATTTAACATCCGATGGCTCGGGTGCCTTCCATTTCTTCATATTTCCAAGTGCTACGTGAACCTCTTCAACCGTGATTGGCTGCTATAGGCCTTCTACTGCTTTCACTCTCCAAATCTTCTCTTGTGTTCTCTGTATTCAGCAATTGTTCAAAATAGTCCTTCCATCTTTGCTTGGTTTCCACATCTTTTGTCAACAAATTAACCTCTTTGTTCTTTACTAGGGTGGAATCTCCCATGTCCTATGGAGACCGTTCACTTGCCTTGGGTATGCGGATCACTTTCTGTTGACCTTCCACTTTCCGTGGACTCTCCAATTTTTCATAAAATTCCTTGCGACTATATCCCTTTGCCTTTGTCATTGACTTCCAAGCCTTACTCTACCTGTACACTTCTAGTCCACCTTCACTTCTGTTATCCTTCAGTTGTTTAAAATCGTTTCGCTTGTTCCGGAAACCTCCTTGTACTTCATTGTCCCACCACCAAGAGTCAATTTCCGTTGGTTTGGAAGCTCTCTCTTTTTCAGTACTTGTGTAGCTCCTTCTGTAACAACCCTTTTCATTCGTCCCCATTCTTGGTCTGCATTTCCTGCACGCAAATCAGATCTTTTCTTTGCGCTTACCGCTTCTCTGAAAACCTCAGTCGCTTGCTCTTCTTTTAGCTTCCAGGTCTTAACCTGTGCTTTCCTTTTCCTCTGGCGTTTTCTTTTCCTCGAGCATTTTACATCCATTACCAGACGTCTGTGTTGTGCAAAGCTGCTCCTAGAATCACTTTACAATTTATGAGGCTCTGCCACCATCTTTTCTGAATCATAAGATAGTCAATCTGATTTTTGTAGGAACCACACTTGTAAGTTATATTGTGCTCTTCCCTTTTCTCAAAGCATATGCAATAACCATGTTCAATGCTTCTGCTATTCTCAAGATTCTTTTCCTTTCCTCTTTCCGGTCTCCAAAACCATTTTCTTCATGGCAACCTTTGAACTTACAATGCTTTTCCCAACATGACCATTTAACTTACCTTACCGGGGTCCATATCAAGGAGGTCGGCTGTCAAAGTCCTCCACATTTGCCTGTCCAATGTCAGTTTAGCACAATTATATTTTTCTTCATCATATCAACAATGTTGTCTATCTATGTGGTCCTTTTTCTTCCTCTTCCTCCTTTAATTTCAACAGTGCCTTCCATTATCATTTTTGAAGGGAATTGTGCCGTCTTATGTGCCCAAAGAATGTAACTTTTCTTCTTTTTATTGCATCTAGTAGGGTTGTTTTACTTCTTTCTATATCACTCAGGACCCTTTCATTTGTCTTTTTTACTTTCCAAGACACCGTATCCATTCTACGGTAACACCACATTTCAAAGGATTCTATTTTTGTTACAGTATTTTTCTTTGTCATCCACGTTTCACAGTCGTAAGAGAGGATTGACCATACGTCGAATTTTAACAGAAGGATCCTGGTTTTCCATGAAATGTATTTGCTGGTTACCAGGTGTTTTAGGTTTAAAAAGATATTTTTAGCCATACCAATTCTTCTGTTTATCTTTAAGTCTGACATTCCATCTCTTGTTATTCGTTGTCCCAGGTATAGAAAGGTTTCTACCTGCTCCACCTCATAACCATCAATAATTAACTTTGCTTTAGGAGTAACAAACATTGTTTTCGTTTTCTTCATATTCATTTTCAAACCAAGTTTTTCACTTTCAATTTTAAAAGTGTTGACCAGAGTTTTGAGATCTTCTTTGTTATCAGCCAGGAGAGCAGTGTTGTCAGCATATCAAAGATTATTTATTGTCCTACCTCCCACCTTTACACCTGGAAGTGATTCTAGTTCCCTGAATATACCTTCTGTATTCATATTGAATATTGACGGGGATAAAACGCACCCTTGTCTGACACGTCTTCTTATTTTTACTGGGTCTGACATCCCTATCGACCTTCTGATTATTGCGAGGTTACTTTCGTCGATATCTAAATTTTTAAGTGTTTTAATTAATGGCTCGTGGTATACAGAATCAAAGGCTTTTGCATAATCTATGAAACAAATATAAAGATCTTTCTGTTTTTCAGGTGTTTATCTGTGATCATTTTAAGGTTAAAGATGGCTTCTCTTGTGCCTGAATTCTTCTTAAAACTAGCTTGTTCTCTACTTATTTCAAAGTTATGGTAATCGTCATGCGTTTTAAGATGATGGACAACAGACGTTTTAATACATGACACATTAAACTTATCGTTCTGAAATCCGAACAATCTGCTGCCTTTGATTTCTTGGGTAGCAATACGAATACTGACGTTCTGAGGTCTGCATTTAAGTAAACTGTTTTGTACATTTTGTTACTATATCGGACAGAGTTTAATTCAAATTTCACCTATCGTTTTTAACATATCTGATGTTACACCTTTAGTTCCTGGTGCTGTTCAACATTTGATACATTCTATAATTTTTCCCACCTTCTCTTCCATAATTTCAGGTCGGCAAAGAAATAATCTAACGGGGTCATCGTTTCTCTGTCCACGGAACGTTTTTCTACGTTTTCAAGCTTCTTTAGCCGCAAACGTACATTTTGTGGTACCCTTACTTTTCTTCTCGCATCGTCTGGAGGATGACGCCCCGCGTTGCTTGCGGGGAACACCCCATCTGCAATTGGAGTTGGCTGCTCGAGATTTTTTGTTTTTCAATAGCCAGGGAGGTTTACACTCGGCTGGCAGGGCCCGACAGGAACACCTTTTAAAGGAACTTATGGACTGTTGCAGGAGGAAAACCATTTCTTGGTTGGACCATGGTACCAGCTAACGTTTTGCGGCGGGGTACGCCACTGGTTGGGAGTAGCATGAATGTCACACGATCTTATTGTATTCCGTGGTAAGTTGTATTTTCAAAGCCCAAGGAAAATTGACTCTTAGCCAATTAAGGAGCGTGAAAAATCACCTCGGTATTTGGTGGAGATGTTGCGACAAGTTTTTCCTGTGGTGATCTCTTTTTGAAAGAGATCTTGTATTCCTGAGGGAACAGAGAAAACGGGGATTTAAATAATGGCAACTTCCCGAAATGTCTGGACCTACTGGCCCAGTTCGACCTTTTCACAAAAGAGAGCATTGATAAACAAGGAGACCCAGCAAAAGGTCACGTGTCCTACCACTCTTTTGGAACATGTGAGGAGCTCATCAAAATCATTGGGTGTGAGGGTAAGTAAAAGAAATCCTAATCATAGAGACAACGCGGAAAAATATTATGGTAATGGTGTAAGTTTAAATTGGAACCCTGAACTGAACCGTACTGATTAAATGCCTGTCATTATAAGGTTTTTGAATCCAATCGAAGATGTCATGAAAAGGTTTCTGCACTTTATTGCAAAAGGCCAGACCACAGTAAAAGTGCATCTTTTCCAAATGTTGTAGGCCCCTAATATTTCCGTGGCCACAGTGTCCTATTGATAAACAGGATCTGTCTGAGACACTGAATGACAAAAACTCCTGCTAAATAACAAATTCCTGCCTTGAAAGAAGGAGTTAATGAAGCAGATTTGATAATAAGTTGTGAAAGCCCTGCAAATTATTGATTCGATTTTTATGCACTTTGCCGCGTCGATCCCCAACAAATGATGGCTTGCCTTTAGCTTTTGTGACAGCTTCAGACATTTTTTTTGGCTTCAATGACTCACCACATTATGTTTAAAGTCGCATTAACCTAGAGGGCGTCAAATAGGGACTTCATTGTACACATATACTTAGACATTTATATAACTGTGGTTGTGTAAACGAGACCTTTTTTTCATTCAAAGAGGTTCAGTAAGAATATGCATGTTGTCCAACTAACTACGACTACAATTTAGGGACTTTACATTTCTTGTGCGTTTATTTTTAGTACCGTCGAAAGAGCGATAGCCGGACTAAATTCCAGGGGCATGAGATCTCTTAAGAACCCAACCTCCAACAAGGGCCCGAGACCTGACAAGGGCCCGAGACCTGACAAGAGCCCAAGTAAAAAGTTGCTTTTGTTAAGCAATTCTAATCTAGACTTATTGTTTGACGCTAAGTTGTGGAAGCTTATACGAAATTATTATTCCTTAAGCTCTTATTGCATTTCATTTCCTCCCCCCTTCCCCCCACTCTCTCTTTTTCTCTGTCTGTGTCTGTCTGTCTCTCGTGTCTGTCTGTTTGTCTGTCTGTGTCTTGTTTCTCTGTCCCTCTTTGAATACGTTGCCCATGACAACAAGTCAGCTTGAAATATTATACGAGGTTGGCATGTTCCAGCAGTTCCAAGCAGTTACCCAGAGGTATTAGTGGTCAAACATTCCCTCGTTCTTTTCTTCTTTGTTAGCACAGAAATGGAGAAAGGAGCGAAAGGAAATAGTTTGCATTTAGTCCTGCCAAAGAAACCCTGTCTTGTTTACCATACAGTGTTTTTCATATCATAAGAAGGCCCTTACAATCGGCATTAACTTCATTTGGAGGCTGGGATGAAAATACTAAATTAAAGAAATTATGGGACAGAATTTCAGAGCATGAAAAGAGTTTTTGTAGCCACTGCAAATGACATTTCCACTAACTAACCGGCAAAGAGAGAAAATAACGACAATTGCTAGCAGTATGCAACAGTGGCTAGACAGACATTGACGTGGTTGGTATTAAATTAAGGTGACCAGACCTTAATTTAATACCAACCACTTGACTTGGATCCGTGTCCTTTTCTTTTTTCCTGTCCTTTATTGTCCTTTATTTTCATGATAATGCCCTTTATGTCCTTTATTCGCGGAAATAACTACCATGGTAGGAATTTTTTTTCATTTATTCATTATTCGAAAGCAGAAATAAGAGACAGCTCTTTGGCATAAAGGACACCTACTCAGTCGATGCACATGGCCAGAAATGCCTTCAACAGACCATTATGTCGGTTACGACGGGGTGTAGTGATGACTCGTGTTGAGTGATGGCACTGATGGGGTAATGGCTTACTGATGAGGACACTGATTAGTCATGACGCAGTGATACGCAATGTCTCCGAGTTTAACAGGCTGTAACACCGTGGTGCGAGAGGCAAATTAATGCTGGGCGAATGTCACAGTAAGTCTCATTAAGCATTTGCATACCACACGAGAAACGACACCCATTCTAAACCAAATTTTCGAATGGAATATTCAAACACAGATACAGTCATTGAAACAATAAACTATACCGTAATTCATCAATACTTCTGGACGGTGAAATCTCTTGAGGATATACATGTAGTAGAAGAATGACGGACAGACAGAGACTTTAGTATAACCGAAATTACTATCATCGGTTGCAGGAGTTTCTAGATCGCCCAGTATGACTATGTCAAAGTTTGTAACTTGCACTCGATAAATTGTGTGATAACTTAATAAGACAGTTGAAAACTCGTGGCGTAAAACGAGTTGCTTTCCTCCTGAGCGTGGCTATCTTGTATATCTCCTGAGATCTTGTGTAGTATATTGTAGGTGAAAATTATACTTTGTCGGCTACTTTCATCATGTCCAAAAAAAGGAAATGTGCATTTACAGATGCTTAAAACAAGGAATTTCCTTTTCTCAATAAGTGCGAATTGGATTGCGAAGCATTTTGTACAGTGTGTCGCGACACTATAAATGTTGCTTCAATGGATCGATCTGCTATCATACAGCATCTCAAATTTGACAAACACATGCGGGATTTGGATAAAACAGCTCAGCCAGTTTCCTCGTTCTTCACTCGAAAGGCCTTCGTAGGAGAAGAGAGCAAAATTTCTGCACTGGAAGGAACTTTTGCATACCATGTAGTGAATCACGGACAGTCGTTCAGATCAATGGACTGTACCTCCAGGATAATACAGAAAGCATGTGATTCAAAGTTTTCATGTGGAAGATCGAAAACCCATGCGATTGTTTGTAATGTGTTCGCTCATTTTTTCATGGAGGAGCTGAAAAATGACCTCTCCAAAATTGCTTTCGGTTCAGTTTGCTTTGACGCTTCTAATCATGGAGCCATAAAAGTCGTTCCTATCCTCATTTGATATTTTAAGCCCGATATAGGTGTTTCTGTGAAGGTTTTAGAAGTGCAAAACCTTCCAGGAGAAACTTCTGATCTTCTCAGCAACTATATTCACCAAACGTTATCTGACGCTAGTCTGTCCAAGAAAATTGTCTGTGTGAGCGCGAATAACACTAAAGCCAATTTTGGTGTTGCTGAGAGAAAAGGACAAAGTAATGTATACACAAAGCTTCAAGAGCAATTGGCAAAACCTTTAATAGGAGCTGGGTGTGGTGCTCACATTTTGAACAACTGTATCAAGCACGCCTGTGATGTTTTACCTGTCGATCTCGAACTTGTCTTAATTAAAGTTTTCGGATATTTCAACCACTACACAGTTCGTGTGAGTAAACTTCAAGAGTTCTGTGATTTCTCAAACGTCGAGTACAAAAGGCGGCTTGGGTACTGCAATAAAAGATGGCTGTCGTTGCCTCCGACATTAGAGAGGCTGCTGCAGCTCTATGAGCCTCTCAAAGCCTTCTTCAGAGAGGTTTCAAGTGGCCCAAAAAGTCCTCAAAGACTTTTTCAAAAATGATGCAGCTGAAATGTGACTTTTTTGGTCCATGCTCAAGCCTCATCTTTCCACTCGGGTGACGAGATTAGTCTAGTGGAAGCTGCGGGCTCAAAGACATACGTCAGTCTTTGGAGGAGAAAAGGGACACCGGTTATTGCCCGATGGCAATCCGCAAGCGGCTCAGAGACTTTGATGAGTTCAAGGATGCATGCACTGCCTTTTATTCCTCCTGTGTGCCTATATGGATAAGTTGTGTGAGCATTATCAGCCCTTCGAGCGCTTTCAATGGATTACATTGAACTGCCCACCAATTTGGGACGATGTGCAGAACTCTCTCGAAGGTGCTGATTCATCGTGGTCTCTCATGGTCGACGATAACAAGCTCTTTGATGAGATTAGACGTCTTCGTATATTCCTGACTGACGATAAACTGAGTCAGTGGAGGGAGAGGGGTGTGAAACCTACTACAAAGTGGATTGAGGTGCTCTCACACTTCACTGGAGAGAGCATTCCCCACTCCAAACTGCTAAAGACAATCCAGTTCTTCCTTGCTTTGCCTGGAACGACTGCTCCTGTTGAGCGTGTGTTCTCGATAATGAATGACATATGGACGTCAGACAAGCAATTCAGCATTGAGAACATCAAGTCTGTGCTCACAGTCAAATACAACAATCGAGGAGTCTCCTGCAGAGACTTCCACGCCATGTTGCTGAAAACTCCAAAACTGCTGAAGCAGATACACTCCTCCAAAAAATACAATTTCTGAGTGGTCAGTAACAGTTGAGTAATTTTCGGAAACTGCTTATGATTCATAAATAATTGACTGTTTGCAAAGTATATATTACTACTAAGAGAGGGCAGTATATCACTTAACTATTGGATTCTTCGTATCAGGTGCAATGTACATGCAGACTTGTATTGCAATAGAATATTGTTGACTAAAATTATGAAATGTCATTACTTTCTACAAAACTCCAGGCGTCCTTTTTTTCATCCGAAAAATCTGGTCACCTTATATTAAATGTAAAGTGTTTTGCGCTTTTTTGGATTCAGTAATCGCAGAAATAAAGTAGCATGCTACAAAAAGCATCTTTTTCCCACCCTGTGGCAGTATAAAAAATTATCTTATGATGATATTCATGACGCAGCGGGGTGTTTGGAAAAGTTTCGGCAAATGATGAAAGCGCAATTGTTCTGTTCGGAAGAGGTTTTGCACATAAAAACCACGTGCTCTCAATTATTGAATGCGAATTGCAAGAACAGTTGATTTCAAAGATATTATTAATAAGGCACATTTTTATGTTTAATGTTATCATGATAATGTCATTGACTGAACTTTTATTTTTGTAACACAGTTAAGTATTTGCAATAATTTGAGCTTGATTGAGTCTGGTGCTTAACAACTTCAGAAACTCGCAAGTTCCGGAGATGTTTATTTACTCCGGATCCCCTGGCTGTCTCTCGGCGGGCCTGTTCGTAATCGTCAAATCATCAAATCTACACAGATATCCACAAGTTATCCCCAAACAATTTTCTATATTTTCCACATGTCCAAGTTTATCAAAATTTTGAACAAGTTTTCTTTTGTTCAGTAACCCCTTTGCTTGAAAGTAAAATGCATCTTTGACCAACAGAATATCAGAGTTGCAGAAATTTTTTTGCTACAAAATAGTTTAAAACCTGAAAAGCAAAGGTGTTGATAAAATGTTGAAATAGGTCACACTGCTTTGAATTAAAGTGCATAAATAGACGGTCCAGAAGAGATCACGTTGCGTCTCTTAACACTCAGGGAATGAATTTTCGTCCAAAAATAGATTAAAAGATCGCTTCTCGACATTCTGGCTGAGATCAAGTGTGGGGCTCTGGTCCCTCCTTAGTCGGGGCTTTGGCTGCAGGGCCCAACCATGCAGGAGAGGGGCCTCGAGATGCTTGGAGATGTGATCCGTATTTCTTGCATTTTATGTGTCTAGCGTGCTTTCTGCCCTACTTTTTCCTGATCTGTTGCTTCCCTTCGGGTCTTTCATAGATGGGTATCTGTGAAAGACGATAGTGGGCCCACTGTTTACCAGGGGTTCCCTCAATGAAAGACATAAAAATAGATTAAAAAGTAAATGATTTCCTTCACTGCAGCAAAACGTTAAATACTTAAACTTGATTTTTTAGTCTGCATTCACAAAATGAGGAAGATATTCATGGAAATGAGAATTACCATGCAAATGATAAAATAAGAAAAAAAGCTACCTTTCGTGAACCAAATTTTAATTCCAACTAAAAGGGTGAAAGAAAATAGAGAATAGTCCGTTAAACCAAGCGCGTTTAATTTCATAGATTTAGCTTTAAATAATAAATACATGAAGTAGTTTATTAATAGTGCACAAGTGCAAAATGTCACCCTGGAGTACCTTTGGTCTGATCAAATCCTTTAAAACAATCGGATCTCTGAAATGATCACTGTGCACAAACTTTCAACTTGTCTTATTCTGCAGACAATAACATAAAATAGCAAAAGCGACGAAAACATCCCCTATTTGGTGACAGGGGATGGGTTTTTTTTAGCACAGAACATGAGACCACAGAGTGGGGATATTTCACTCCTTCGATACTCAGAAAATATTGATTCAAGTTACATTTTAAGATTCGTTCCTGCCATGCAAAATTAACGAATAATGGACAGGATGATCCATAAGATTGGAGTACCTTGTCAAAAAGGATTAATAAAAAGAGTCTTGTCAGTTTGGAGTATGATGGAGGCCTATAGGAAAACTAAACCTCAGTAACTGAAATTAGTGTGCGCACAATTGTGTTAGTGTCGTGTTTTATTCAACATTTTACCACGAATAAAGAGAAGTTCAATTTTGGAGAAATGGAATAAAAATGTTATTAAAATCATTTAGGATATGCTGCTTTCCCCCTTCCCCCAATGAATACCTCTATTTATGTGACTAAACCACACATTAACAAACTTTTTATTCTAGACCACGAAAAGTAATTTTATGTCCACTGAACTCAAAACCAACTTCAAAATGACGTCGCCGTTCTCCTTTCAATATCTTTCTTTGTGCCCTTTTTCATGAAACTGTTCTTCGACAAAAATAAGTGTAATCCGACTGTCAACAAGGAGGATTAACACCTTATTAAACTACCTTTCAATCCAATTGAAAATGTTTGGTTAATCTTCACAATCAATAGTTTTCCACTGGAGCATTATCAAGTTATCTTATTCAATAAACTACTGCAAACATGTGAGTAAACAACACGACTAATAAAATCTGAGCAAACAGTCACAGAATCCTGCAACAAAAAACCTTGTCACTAATTTTCTTACAAGGCATGCTTTTCCTTCTCAGATTTATGGAGTTAACACGAAACGCAACCAACTACAAAATGAAGCCAAAAACCTTTTAACAGTTTTCGACATCAGAAAGCGAAATAAGTAAAAAAAAACACAAAACCAAGTTGAGAAATAGTAGTGGTTGTGTTTGGTATCACACCTCTACCACAGATGTTTCCAACCAGTTCCTGAAATCTCAACCACACTCCAACATGGTCGGGAAGTAACCCTCTAACGGGGCTGATGGGCACTGCAGCACTAAATGGTCAGTGGTTTGTGGTATCAAGTCACATCTGGAATTGCCAGGAGAGGGGCATCACCCCATGTATGCAAGTGACCGGTTGTCCGACCATGTCCAGAGGTCAGCCTATTAGATGATGCCCACTTTCCATGGTTGCATGTATCGAAACTTGGAAATTTGACTGGTAGATCGTGAAGTATTTCTTCCTATCAATGGTGACTGTTAAAATCCCTCTCAATGATTGTTGGATGATTATAACTTGGGAGGGCGGGTTGTAAGGATTGATTAGATGGCTAAAATAAGTTGAGAAATAAGTTTTATGGTTAATCATACTATTTACAGGTCGATTACAAGTTTATTAATTTACAATACATAGTTCTCATTTAATCAAATTACTTGTACGTTAATAGAACTGCATCAAGACAAAATAAAACGGTTTTTGTGTTGTAAAAATATACAAGTGATGAAAACCAACCTTCGGTAATACTGCAGCAACCAATATGACAGCTGGAAATGCATGAGCAAATACCAACATTCCAATATTTTTAGCTGAAAATTGAAGTCCTCCTGCGTAAGCAATGAATAATTAATTGTCATAAACTAGTATGTAGTTGATAGCAAAGGCCATAATAAGAACCTTTGTTTACCACGAATCGAGATTATTTTTAATTTTTCTAAAATCCAGCTTACTGTTGAATCAGTTTGGTCAGAGTTTTATTGTTTACAGGCATGCAAAAACAACATTCTACCAAGAACTAAAAACATAAAGGGCTGGATCAATGGATGATGATAATATGCTAAGCAAATTAAGCGAAAAATTAAAGGTTTAAAATAAATGTAAAATGAAATGAATTATTGGACACAAAACCGTGAGGCCAGAGCAAACTCTCAAGATAAAAAATGTGATCGCACAGGAATACAGATAGACTCGGAATAACAGAATGACTTCTTCTGAAATCATACATAGACAGAAATCATACGACAAATGAACTTTGTCAAAATGCCCTAAGAAAAGCGTACGCTGCCTTTACCAATGAGAAAGGAGATCTGATAGTAAAATTAAGTCCCAAAATGTTATGACATACCACTACATGAGACGTGAGCAAGACGTGAACACCAAACATTTTACGTTGTAGTAAACAACCAAGAGAACGTAAAAAGTGGTTTCTTGTCCAAATCTTCAGGGTTTAAGGAAGAGAGTGTTCCCAAAACCTGAAATAATAGATGGGTCAGGAAATCAGTGGAAGCTATTAAAACAGGAAAAAAAGATAGGTTGAAGGAAAAAGTAATAGGAAATGACTTTTTTAGTCATTTGTGTAAATTATCAACTGCGTCGGCCCACAACCTAAAGACACAGGGAGACAAAGTTCTCATACCACAACCGCGGAAGCAAAAAATGCACTGCTGATAGTATAATCAACAGTTTGCTTTCTCTATCGTTTTCTGTAACAGAATCAGGAAGTTTTCGGCACAGTTGAAATTGAACATTTAATTAAAAATTTGCTAATTAATTTCAAAATAAATTTATTATTATTGTTCCTCTTCTTTCTCTTTTTTCTCTTCTTTCTCTTCTTCCTCTTCTTCTTCTTCTTCGTCCTCTTCTTCTTTCTTTTCTTATTTTTCTTCAGTAGCAGGGGCCCCAACGTCAGGGTTCTGCAGGATAAATTTTCCTTCTGCACGTTGCTCTATCAGCAGCTTGCTCTCCTCTCACTTCTTTATTTTTCATACCCTTTTAAACTACGTCTTTGGAGCTTAGCCTCTGTCTTCCTCCTAATATTCTCCCGATTCCTCATTTGTTCAGTCCATATTTTGTGGATCCATTTATGCCTCTTCCTTCTTCGTACTTGCCCATATCACCTCAATCAGACTTTCCTCAACTTTTCAGTGAAAACAACCCTGGTACTTGTCCTTATTTATTTATTTATTTGTGCAAGGTGCCAGTATGAGATTCTCAGGATCCACCTTAGCGTCTGGATCTCACTGCACTTGCGAAGATCTTCCTTGTGTTTCCTCAATGCGATCGCCTCTCTTCCATACTTCAAGTCTTGCCTGATTAGAGTTGTGTAGACTTATGCTGTCCTCTCCTGGGGATTCTACAGTCGCATATAACGGCTTTTACCTTCCTCTACTTATTCCAGCCTCTCTTTACTCTTTCTTTCACCTCTTCCTCACATCCTCCTTTAATTTTGAAATACACGTTGAAAAGGAGAAGAACTTTAAAGGCTGTTTTACAATGGTTATCCAAGATCACCATAAAAACTACCCTTTACTCACTTCAGTTGGTTCCAGGTCTCTATTTTTTTTTCTGCTTTGTCTTATACAAGAACATATTAGAGGCCTAGGGCATTTAATAAGCGCTATTTAAAAAACAAAGAAACATTTTTGAGAAAATATCTCTGTTCGAATCGTATTTCCATATTTTTCTTTTCTAATGAAAATTACAACTCTTTCTAATAAGGATATTAGTGTGGCAAAAAAATCTTAATGGCTTACCAAATCTATGTGATGTTGCTGCAAATACAGGAAGCAGTTCTTCGTAGCTTACGTTTATGAAAGAAAATAGCCCAAAAGAGACCACGTTGAGAGCAACTTCTTTCTGTCTACAAAGAGAAAATTCTTTAAAATTTAAATAGATAAAATATTCTAAAGCATCAGTATGAAGCCAGAGGGGTTTTTTGTAGGACTACGAGATCAGACAAATAATTATAGCGTACTTGTAAAAACCTGGAAAAGTGGAAGAATTTCAGTGTATGTTCGTAGTAATATTTAGTTAAGTTTAGCTACTACACCGGAGCCGTTTGTCATGTTATTGCTTCGTATTCTTCTCACTTCTCTCAATTATGAGTACATTGTACGGTAGACGTAGGGAAGACAATGTCACCCTTTTGTTAGTCTGAATCTAGATTATAGCTTCGGCCATTTATTTTTAAATGACAGTTTTAATCAAACGAATGGCTCTCAGAACCCGAGAAACCTTCAATGGTTAATGGCTCTGGATTCAATAATGACTCCACATCCGAGATTGTAGCCTCAATATGATAGTACTGGCCCTACACAGACCAGGAAAAATCCATATTTTAAAAAAAATTCTCTGATTTTAGCTTTCAGTAATGTTAGAAAGAAAGCATACTTCGCTCCAACCTATTTTTTGTGAAAGCCTTTATCCGTACTCTCCTTATATTCTTTTGTTTTGTGAGAAAAAGCTCTACTGCATTGCTAGTAATATATATCTTTATGTTGACGGTTATTCTTTTTCGTTTTGACTAGACTCTGTAACTAATCTTCGTGATCTTACTGTGTATGCTCAAGAATCTTCCAGCTGTCAGCGTACTAGAACTTTAATTTACAGATAAGCCTCTTATGTGCTTTAGAATGTCTCTTTTCGAAGCCACTTATTATTTCTTATTTAAGGGGTTTTTCTGCAAGAGACATCTTGTATCTTGACGTATACAAGAAGAACTAAACAGCTTTCCGCTATTTTTTGGGTTGTCTTCGTACAGGCTGAAAGAATTTTACGTTTGTAAGTAATTTCTTCTGAAAGGAATATATTTAGAAGTCAGGTAGTCTCGAGAAAAACTACAGAAAAAAAATTGGCTACTGATTTCTGTTGTATTCCTGTATTTATTCAGTTCTGTGCTAATCTAACACTTTGTTGTTTAATTCTATCGAAATATATGTGTTCTCATAGTATTCAGATAAATGGAGGAATAAAGAACTGCTTTTCTCACTATGTAGAAGATTAGACTATAGCAGTGAAAAAAGCCATTATGGACAATATTTTCACAGTTGATGAGATTAGTGAGTATTTCATAGACGAGTTAGTAATTTAGAAAATGTACATATGTTATGACTATGACTAGCTATTATTAGTATGACTGCTGGCATAAATATGGTACAGCCAAATGGATGGTAGTAATCAAACTGTTGTTAGTTGAGAACTGAAATCTGTAGAGAGTAACGGCAAACTACTACTGTACCCTGCTGAGAAATTGTAATTAAAAAATGCCAATCTTTAGTAAAATAGCCCTAGTTTGAAATCGCCATGAAGATGTGTTCCTCAGGTTGGATGGCACTCAACTTGTTACTGAGGAAGGCTGCAGCTCTTAATTGAGTATTTTTAGCAATAATGAGACCGTTGTACTACAACTAACATTGCAAAGAAAGAAAAAACAAAGCAGTTGGGTAAGAATAAAATCCGTACAATTGCAACGTAGAATGTCTGAGCTATCAATCAAGGAAAGTTTTGTGGGGTTTTTTTAATTTATTTTTTATTTTTTTTGGTTTTTTATATACTAGTAAGTCACTACACATCAAGGCTAAAAACCACTTGAGGATGAGCGTTAATGAGATGGATAGACAGGAGGATAATGGTAAGTATTGTGAAAGGGACGAAAAATATAAATGAATGAATAAAATTTGATGACTTGTAAGGAAGGTTTTCACAAGTGTTTATTGACGTTCGATTTGAAGATGTCCTATTGTAGTCCTCCGGGAAAGCAATCTTGTGGCAAAGTGTTCCACAGATTGGAGGTTCTTGGAAATAAACTCTTTTCATGGAAATTCCGTTTGATGTTAGGCACATGGAGGAAGAAAGGAAATTTTTTTGCAGTAGTGGTAGCAAGACGCGTTATTGCTGCAAACGTTTTACAAGGAGGAATTGGGATTGGAGCTCAGTCGAGCACTTACCATGGAAACACCGATAAAGTAGAAAAGGCCTAGCAACGTCTCTTCTGTGAGAAAGGGGCTGCAGAGAACTGAACAGATCATCTCCTACAAGATTGCGAAGTCGATTTTGAACTCCGTCAAGGCAAGAAAGATGTGGCATCAGTACTCCACCTTAGGGTGTATCTGACTTTTGTACTGGTAGAGGATTGCATCAGGCGTCAGCTACTTTCTGGAGGGGTAGAAAGATCCAACCATTTTACCAGTAGACTTAGCAACAGATTGGAACTAAGTATTTCACTTAAGATCAGGAGCTAAAGTCAGTCCTAGTAGCTTATCAAAGCAAGGGGCTTTTTTGAAATGAGAGCCATTCATTTCAACTGAAGCAAAACTAGAATCTGAACGTTGGTGCTGAAAGAGAGAAGCTTGGTTTTAAAGGTGTTAAAAGTAACAAGCAATTTATTCCCCCATATCACTGCATACCCCAGGTCAGAAGAAAGGGAGTCCGCAAGACAGTTATCACCAATGCTCTTCGATGTACAGCCATAGACAGTGGTGTCATCTGCGTAGATGTCAACAAATGATCTCAGAATATGATTTGTAAGATCATTAATGAAAATCAAGAAGAGAGCTGGACCTAGAATAAAACCTTAAAAAACACCGGCGTTGATACGATGTGCTTCGGATTTCTGTCCATTAACAACTACTTTTATATACCTATCAGAGAGAAAGGATTTGATCTTTAAGAAGACATTCCCAGATATTCCATAGCTAGCACGTTTGTGAAGCAACCCTTTGTGTCAGACCTTATCAAAGGCTTTTGATGTGGCAAGAGCCACTGCCCTAGAAACGAAGCGCCCATCAAGAGATTCACTGATCCTACGAGATATCACAGTCATCACATCAGCAGTTGATCTTGCTGTACGAAATCCATATGGTTTGTCCCTAAGTAGATTGTTTTTGATGAGGTGATTGACAACTGCTTGATTTGTCATGGATTCAAACAACTTAATAATGACACTAAGGACACTGAATGGTCTCTATTGAGATGAAGATGACTGTTCCCCAGTATTTTTGAATACTGGGCATACTGATAAAATTTTCCAAGGAGATGGAAAGCATATCTCGTTTAAGCAACGATTGAATAAATTTGTAAAGATAGGATCAAGTTCTGGCAACAGATTCTTAAGGACAAAGGCTGGAATATTGTCAGGACCAGTTGCCTTGCTGGAATCAAGTTCCTTGATAAGTTTGGCAAATTCCCGGACAGTTAGATGGATATCGCTTAGTGTATTTTCAGTCAATAGGGGAAGTTCCGGAAGTGAATGTCCTTGATCGTCAAGGGTAGAATTTGAAGCAAATACAGTTGCAAAAATCTTTGCCTTGTCAGAAATTGAGGAAATCACCTCAGGGCCATTAATAATGGTTGGAATAGAGGTTTTACATCTGTTCAGTACTTTGTTTGTTACACTTGAAAACTCTCTGGAGCCAAGTCTCTGCTCAGCATTTCTAGAATAAATAGATT
This sequence comes from Morbakka virulenta, assembly GCA_003991215.1. NCBI lineage: Eukaryota > Metazoa > Cnidaria > Cubozoa > Carybdeida > Carukiidae > Morbakka > Morbakka virulenta. The sequence continues at coordinate 679,900 of RDPX01000262.1, forward strand.
GAGTGTAGGACTCTTTAGGATTTCTTATAATCCATATGCAGTGGTTGCGAGAAATTATAAAGTCAGGTTTTGTGTCAGCTGATTTGAGGTATTTAAAGAACTCAATTTTCTTAGACTTACATTAATGAGAAACTTTGATCTCACAAAAAAGATTAGAAGGAGACTAATGTTGGGCAGGAAAGCTATGACCAATTTGACAACAATAATAAAAGACAAAAGCATGATAACGAATACTAAGATAAGAATAACGCTGGTATTTTCTGTTGTCATATAAGGAAACGTGACATGGATAATAAGGAAAGCAAAACAAAAATGATGGAAGGCTTTAAACTTTGGGTATGGAGAAGACTCCTAAGAATGCCGTGGTCATCTAGAAGAACAAATGAATGAGCACTAGCACAAATACAAAAAGATAGATCTCTATTAAACCCCATCAGAAAAGTAGAATTGATCTACTCTGGCCATATAAACAAAGTAGACAACAGTTTAGGAAAATTAATAATGGAAGGAAAAATTGAAGGCCAAAGAGCCAAAAGAAGACCTGGAATAAAGTAGTTTGAAAATCGAGGAACTCAGAAAGAGAAATATTTACCAACTAAATAAAGACACTAAATTCAAAGCTGAATGAAGACGGTAAGTTCAGCAGGGGTCTAAAGACCTGGAGAAGAGCAATAACAACAACATGCATTGACGCAAAAGCAGCTGCAGAGATAAAGAATGTGACCAAAATGCTTCGTCGTAAAGGAAGTTGAATGGTAGCTTTCTTTTTTTAATTTAGTTGGATGAATAGTAGGCATTTTGTCAATAGTTTGTAAAGCATCAAGGATAAATTCTCTAAAATGTATGGTAGCCTCTTAGCTAAATTGAAATGGCACAAAAACACAAAAACGATTTTTATATGGCAGTATCATTGGTGGAAGTTTAAGCACTTGAAATCACTAAGCAATCTACATTTTCTACAATTGACTGACCAGTTACTATTGTATATTCTAGTCCCGGAACCAAAAGAAAAGCAGTCAAGAGAATTCTTTAAAACAAATTTATTAATTGTAATATCATTAACTGATCTTACAGGTCCATTTTCACCAGAAGTATTGGTAAAAACAATTAATTATAATGATTATTAATTTGTAATCGACTCTAACTTAACCTTGGAAAGGAACCTTTTTCGTAACAAAATTACTGGAATAAGACTGTGTAGGCTGTTGTACCACCATTTACTTGGATTAAAATAATTTTAATTAAACAAGATAACATTGTTAAAAATTTACCTCATTAGTTTTAAAAGAGTTCCACTTGCATTTTTCCAAGGACAGGCGCACCAAGTACAGCAATGGCAAGTTTGTTTTACTTTCTGAAAATGAGTTCTTTTTTGCAATGAATGTCCATCTATTTGCACTGCTTTTTTTGNAAAACAATTAATTATAATGATTATTAATTTGTAATCGACTTTAACTTAACCTTGGAAAGGGACCTTTTTCGTAACTTTATTAAAATTAATTATAATGATTATTAATTTGTAATCGACTCTAACTTAACCTTGGAAAGGAACCTTTTTCGTAACAAAATTACTGGAATAAGACTGTGTAGGCTGTTGTACCACCATTTACTTGGATTTAAATAATTTTAATTAAACAAGATAACATTGTTAAAAATTTACCTCATTAGTTTTAAAAGAGTTCCACTTGCATTTTTCCAAGGACAGGCGCACCAAGTACAGCAATGGCAAGTTTGTTTTACTTTCTGAAAATGAGTTCTTTTTTGCAATGAATGCTCATCTATTTGCACGGCTTTTTTTGAGTTTTTGCTTTTATTAGAACTGAACTCAAAAGAATAAATCTCTAAAGAAGTAGACAAATAGTGATACTGATAGCATCTTAGTGTTTTTGATTTGGTGATAAATTGGAATTCGTCGGTTTCTTCATCAGCACATTTGCCACTGTAAACACGTCTATGTCCATACGTGGTCTTCGTGAGAGAAGATCTTTCATTGAGCTCCATCGGCTTTCTAAAAGGTTACACGAAAAATTAATATACTATAAAAAACCCAAGTAATTTTACTATGTCCTTGCTAGTTTTTCTCGTCTCTTATTCACATAGATGTTATTAAAGTGTACGGTTTCCTTATTTCTTTATTCTTTACTACTAGAGAAGTAGTTACACAATGCTACTTGGATTTCGATCCAAAATACTGATTTGCTGCACTTTTGTATTAAAATCTTCCATAGTATCAAAACAAATCAATATTTAAAACATAAAACAACTGATATAAACATGCTGATGTAACTTAAGCTTCTTAAACGTACTAATTTTGGTCGATTTAGGCTGGAAAAGTTGAATACAACAAAGTTGTACTTGATTTTTCAAGCTGCGATCTGACAACTACGGAAGTATCCTATATCAGTCGAGGACTTCGTTTTTGTTTATCAGCTAAATCGACTCCTAAATACCATATTCAAACTTCTTTGGAAGTTTTGTTTCGTGATTTGTTGTCGTTACCAACTGAACTTGACCTTGCCCAAAAATATCGTTCGGAAACCAGACTCAAAGACATATCATATAATTGTATCTACGATTGTAAGTTTTAACAACAAAAGTAGATCTTTTCAACCGACGAATAGAACGCGTTGTTCGACTTAGGTGCAGATCAGTCTATCATAATCACTAGACCAGACAAAGGCAGTGGTATTGTCGTCGTCGATCTGTCTGAATACATTGAGAAAATGACCACCTTAATCTCTAAACAGATCAAGTTCTAGCCCATCTCAAAAGCTCTTACTAAAACAAGAGAAACCATACTAAAAAACATCTTTGCTCACTTCGTAATAAAGGTATAGTTTGAAACGAGACTTTCTATACATTTCGCTCGTCTGGCTTAAAATCTGGGATTTTGCACGGTCTACCAAAAGTGCACAAACAAAAACTTCCATTTTAACCAATCATTCCCTCAACTGGAACCTACAATCATGACGTAGCCTCAAACCATTTTTTTAAAAGCTATCAACACAAACAAAAGCACAATATGGGACATATTTTCCTTTGCTTCCTGGATAAATATTTATGAAAACAGCAATAATAACATTATGGCAAGCTCGTAAATAACAAAATAACATTATTATTCACTAGCATTCCATTTGATGAGACTATCAATATTTGTATTAAGAAGCTTTACTCCTCACAGACACCACCAACTGTACCATCAAAGGTTTTCAAAACTCATTTAATTTGTGCTACCAAAGTCACATTTCCTATTCCACGGTCAATTCAACGATCAAATCGATGGTGTGACAACGGGAAGCCCATTTGTCCTTGTTTTATGGTTTGCTTTGGAGACCAATTTATTCATGGTGATTCAATCAATAGAAAAACGATTGTTTGGACAAGATATGTAGATGATAATTTCTCCATTTCCCACACCATGGAACAGCCTGTTTTATGTTCGAAATACGTAAACAATTGCCACTTAACTATTAGTCTTACTCTTCCGACTAAATTACATGGTTTTATGCATTTCCTTGATATACTAGTTAAACACAACATCAATCACACAGAATTTGTAATGTAAGTTTTTCGAAAAATCTAAGACAAAAAGAACCCTTGTTGAAAGAAAGCCAGAAAATTTTAAATATTTAAAAAACGATATGTTTTCTGGGGTCTCCCACTACATTAAAATATATAATCACTGTATTGACTGGACAACAGTGGAATAACTAACACTGCGAAAAACGACCTGTAGCTAAAAATAAAAGAACCTTTCTTCATTAAATACAAAAGACCTTTGATGAATGACAATTTCAAATTCCAACAGTCCTGGTATGGATAATTCACTCTAGGGAAATTCTAGTGTGATTTTTCCACCGTTAATACTGTTAAATAATTTGTTTTACTCGGTTTAAGTCAATTGTACTTCTGAAGATGTAAATAAAAGGTTTATGAAAGCTTAAATTATATCAGCATAATATAAATATCAGTTATTTGTGTTTCATTCTTACTTCGGCTTCGATGGCCAGAAGGACTATCTAAAAATGAATGTCTGATGACAACCACTCATAACTTGGTGTGTTGTTTGTCTTGGCAAAATAGTTTCTTTTGGAAATATTTTCATGCATTTTCATATAAAAATGTATTTATCAGTCTTTTAAAATTGTTGAAATTAGCATCAAATAAATGATTTTTGTTTGAATTTTACAATCAAACAATAGATATATTGTTCTTTAAAGTTACCATTAATGCGAGTTCCTTTCTCTTTCCTCCTTAAAAACAAAAATGACATGTAATATGTAATACAATATGGCCGGTTACATTTAAGTCTACCAGAAACTGTGCTCCCAGCAAAAGCGGTTTGCTTCGTCAATGATTTTGTAATTAATTAAACTGTGGCTGGTAATGAAGAGCAAAGATGATTTGCTACAGCAAAGAATTGCTTCAGTGCTAACGCACAAACTACCAATTATTTCAGGGATATAAGAAATTAAAAGACAAACAAAGCTTAGAAGCCGATAAACAGGAATCGGGAATTATCCGATAGACCTACTATCTACACCTACATAGTTATTCAAAATCAATTTTTTGGTATCAAACTATTTCTGCCTTGGTCTACCTTCTTTAAATCCTATTAAAAATAACATATTTTTCTTTAAACCACTCTTTGGAATAAATATTCTCTATTTAATTTCTTCGACCTGACTAATATGCGTTATCTTTTCTTTCATGAACAACACTCATGATATTACCATTTCTACTATTTTTGCATTGCTATTGTTAAAGTTTTGCTTTTTCATCCCTATTTCAACTGGTACTATCATTTTCTGTTGCTTACCCTATTCCAACCTTCATTTACATTATTGTTATTAGATGGATTACCACTGCTATACATATTCCTGTTTTTGTTCGTATTCCAATGCCTATTGCCTAGCTCCGTAGAATGATTATAATCATTCTACGGACGGCAATAAAAACAACGATGATAATTATCATCGTTGTTATTATTTCTTTGATTATTACTGGTAAAGGCTTTATTTTCAAGCCTGGAAGGAAGACTTGACAACGAAAAATAACATGCAGTCGTTAAAATTCTGTGAGTTCATGTAACATCATCAAAATGGTTATTTGAACTCAATCGATGTGAAGAGCAATGCCACAATGTATTAATACATGATATTTCAGTACTTAAGATTGACCATAAAAAAAGTCTTTATTTCAAGTCACAAATATATACATGCTTAAACGACTGAAATTCTTTCAGTCAATACTGTTTGAAAAACCACTAAAAAGCTTGAGTTTATATTCATTCTTTCATCCTACATACCTGTTAAGTGTTTCCGGAAAAAGAAAGTACTGAAACATTAAATCAACCAGCAAAAAGCAAAATGCAAACAGATTTGGTAACAAATATGGAAAAACTCCAAACATTGAGCCTAAAAAGGGAAACAAATTTAAGAGACTAGTACTACATGATCCCAAATGGTACTGAAAAGTGTAACAAGGTAATAAAATCCAGTGAAGACAAATTTTTTAACCAAGGGCAAGTCAGCCACAGGATAGACAGAAAAGTAAATACAATGAATACAAATGTCTTTCTTAAAACAGTTGGTATCCTGAAGAAGTTTAATGTAGTGATATATATCATGTATATAAGTAGTTTAATTTCCAAAAAAGATTTCGTTTGAAAATATAAAAAATTACAAAACTCCAGAGAAAATAGGAAACAAAAAAGATTATCTGGGAATACACCAAAATAAAAAAAAGAAAGTTTGGACCAACAAACAACACAATATTTATGCTGAAACTCACTCCCTGAGAGATCTGCATTTTTGAGTGTATAGTATAAAGTACAAATTATAGTACAAAGCCTATAATATCATTCAAATTAAAAAAAGAAAAATATTTGCTTCTCTTTTTAAAGTTTGATTTGTTAAAGGGAAATACTCCCGTCGAGGAGGCAGCATTTTTGAAGTCAAAGCAGCAAAGAAATTGCTTTTTGCTTCTCTAAAACTACAAAGTTGAAGTGTAGTAAGTGATATTTGTATCTTTCAGAAAAATTCAGTAGCTTTCCTTTTGGCTCCACTTACAAGTCTGGCAAGAAACCTGTTATTAATCTGTACTGCTTATAAAGTCACAGGTGGAACACACATTGGTGAAGAATGTATTTAGTTTATTTGGCCTCACGCAATTGGAAATAATACTTTAAAAGTAGCAAATTTTTTCAATATCTTTATTTTTCTTTTGAAGATGAAAGATGGAAGGTTTCAGTGACTAAATTAAGGATTTTACAACCTATGATTTCAAATGTTATTTGGGGATGTGTGAGAAAAAAATGAGTAACAAATTAAAAGCTCAGCTACCTAAAAGCCAAACTGAGATGATATTTTTTATATGCACAGGTTCTACAGTCAACTTTCTTTAATGTTTAATGCTGAGATAAATGACTTTTGCAGTAAAAATGTCATAGAGGCAGTACCGTAATTTCTCTAATTTAGTACGGCCTAAAAATAATTATTTCGGGCATGCCGCACTAATAATTAGAAGGAATAAATTACTATCTTTAAACCACTTCTAGCGCGCACTAATATTTAGAGGAAAATTTAATCCTTCCCGCACTAAGTTAGACGTAAAAAAGAAAAACGACAAATTTCTTTTTGATATTTATTTTTTTATTTCATTTTATTTATTTATTCTTTGTGTTAAAATTAATTTTAATCTTATTTTTACCTGGTTAAAATAAAATCCATCCGCACTACAATAAGAGGAGAATTTGACCCTTCCCGCACTATTAATAAGAGGAAAATAAATTGTCCAATTTTCTAATTTTTTATTGCCGCCCTAAATAAGAGGCCGTACTAAATTAGAGAAAATACGGTATTTTACTTATTGTGTTATTGTTGTCTCTTATCATAAACAGTGAGTTAAAATACCCCATTACTGACATTAAATGGGCTTTTTGAGATTTTGCTATAAGTTTGTTAATAAAACTGATCTCATCCTTTAAGTAAGTGCAGTTAAATCTAACAATATTTTCTTCTTTACACAGCTTTAATCTGAAAAATAAAACTAAATATACCTTTCTGGAATGTGTTTGGGTAGCTTTCACAGGGCAATGCCAAAAAACCTACAAGGATAGTCAATCGAAAAAAGTTATGAACGATTTGTAATATGTTAATTGCTGTATTTTTATTATCTTCATACACAGGTATTAGGTTCAATAATTCAAGAATTCTGTAATTTGAAGTACATTATAATAATAATTATCCTGTGGGAAAATAGTTTCAGACCCCTATGGTCTTTGCGTGGCAGAATTTAAGATGACTAACATACTTCAGCTACAAAATTCACCACACAGTTTTCTTTGGACTCTGGGTTTTTGAGAATCTTGCATACTCACGTTAAATTGTTTACATAACTTGGTAAAAAATGAGAACTACTTTGTACACAAAAAGATCTTTTGCATAGGTCTAGAGCCCAGAAGAATCTCTTTGGAAAAAAAGTGAAAATGTTTATTCACTGAACTGGATTTGAACCAGTGTCCATAGCTTTCATGTTCACGTACTCCACCATCTGAGCTATATCGCCGCAACTCTTTTATCCCGGTTATTTTGCAACTAAATATTTTACATCGATATTATTTTCACAATTAACCTTTTTTGTGCTAATAGATATATAAACTGAAGAGACAACTGACCCGAATTGAAATATCTTGGGCCATTTGGCAACAAGGGAAATAATAGAAAACGATAAGTATAGTAGCAACCGCTTGAGTCAGTCCTCCTAGAGAAATTAAAAATGTTTAATATTTATTTGAAAAAACCCACTAGAAACAATCATTAAAGATCTCTTTGTATTCAAAGTAATTAAAACCTAAAATACTCTTTATTAGACTTAAACCAATGTCTATAGATTTCAGTTTCAAAGAGCTTGTAATTCCTTTTCTAATATACTACTGACTGTTACTGCTTTTACTAACGTCACAATTCATCTTGTTGATTTCGGCAAATTAAGTTTGACAATGGCTACAAATACTGCTACTGCTACTGCTTTTTGTTATTGGTATTGTACTATCTCCAAGTTTAAATAGGCAGCTAATTTCCCTAATTCAAGCTTCGAAGATCATTCTCCATCCTGTCTCTTTTCTGTAAAAACTAGCGACTTGGAGGATTTTTTGTACAAGTTACAAACGTCGGTATCTTTTCAATGAGATCATTTTCAGCTCTTATCCCAGAAATTTAAATCTTTTTCTCCTTCCCATCGACAGAACTTCCAATTCTCAAAAGAGGAGGTTTTTCTGAATGCATCTGGTCCTAGTTACCTATTACTAATCACATTCCTTAAACTGTGGTTGAAAAACATATATGTGCAAATTGTTTTCTTTTCATGATGTGATCATATCGGTTTTCACAGGACCCCTGATCAGTAATATTTGAAAAATGAGATATTGAATAAAACGTCCTTTGCAAAAAAATCTTTTGTAGTAAAACATGTGGTAAATGTAACAAGGGAAGGCGTGGTACTCCTTAATCTAAACGATATAAATAATAAATAAACTATGACAATCGATCCACTGTAGAGGGGGCTCAATTTTTTCACAAAGTTATCTGCAGCTTTATAAAGCTGTACTTTGAGCTTCAGAACAAGAAACACTAAAACAAATATTCAGAAACGAAGAGTTACATAGTCAAGACAACATTTGTTTTTGCAAGATCCAAAATAAAAGGGAAAAGAAAACAAAAAGCAAAGGAGAAACAAAAAATCAAGACAGTTGACTTTGATTTTACTAAAGCAATGCAAACACAATGCGTTTTAAAAATTCAACAAAAAGACAATTTATTGATCTCTTAATTTTAACTTCAAACATTTCCTATAAATTTGCTTAGTGTTCTTACACACTTCCTGTAGTACAACTGAAGATTGTAATGCTACACTTCTTCAATATTGTTACTTTATATTTCTTTCTTGAATTTTCAGTTGTCTCTTTATCTAAGTAACTTACTCTTCATGAAACCAAAAACTAATTAGAGATACCAAAATTTAAACTTTTAAATTTTTTTGGGTCTCCTGCATGGTTATAAGAACTTTTCTTCCTAAAATAACCGGACACTCAGAAAAATTTGAGCAAAGAGAAAATTTGACTGATCACATATTCGAGTTAAAGAACTGCTTCTACTGGGCATTTAAAAAAATGTAGGGGGCCAGAAATAATTTTTAAAACTAATTTAAGTAAACAAAACAAATTTGGGCCCCGTATATTTGTTTTTGAAAGCGAGTTATTTTGTAACTTTATTGAAATGGAAATGGTTCCTTTCACCATCTTTCACAATATTACTGGATATCATTGGGATATTTTTTCTAATGAAGGATAGACAAAGTTTTGTGTCCAAATTCCTTTTACTGAACTCACTCTTTGTGCTGCTTTTACAGTGTAATGGGTAATTATGAATGGCTTTATGAACTTACCCCCAAGACTGGTACCAATGGCAAGCCCAAAATTGTAAGTAATTTGAATTATTGCCATGCCTGATGCCTAAAAAGAAACAAAATTCTATTTGCTTATTTATCTACTGTTTAGATTTTTTAGAGTGATTGGAATATTTGATAGAGTGTTTTTTCTAATTACTGCAATGTAAGGAAATACTTCTGATAACTTCATTAATAACCTAAATTGTCATCTTAAAGCATGGAAAATGCTCACTACAAAACATGTCGATATGAATACTCCAACAGGAAAACCCAGTCTGCCTTTAGCAAATTGACAGGCAAAAGAAATTATATCAAGCTCTAAAAATCTGCTAGTGTTGTAAAGGGCTTGCGATCTAGGCAATGGAAAGGTTAGGGACCCTAGAAAACAGAACCTTAATTCACCATCTGCAAACCAAGGTTCTTACTGTATTCGATTTTGAAGTGGTTGAAATTAATTTCCTTCATTTAAAAAAAGCAGTGATCATACATCCTTCAGGCTGAGGCTTTTTTTCATCCAGACGACTATCGCGTTATTTAGGCAACAATACTGCTCTCCATCTGTTTGCAGCCAAAAAAGTATGTAAACCAGGAAGATACCCAGACAGCTAAAGCTGTTTAGCCTTATTGACGTTTAGATCTAACATGATCCCCAAAAATAGGCAATTTCAAAATTAAATAAAATAAAACAAAATAACAATAGTAATTTTTAACGTCGTGCTTTCTAACTTTTAAACAGAAACATTTACATACTTTTCATCTTCTCTTACAATAATACTTCGTCACCAGCTTAAACGTTTTGGCTTTCCCCACCTATTATTACGCATAAAAATATGTAATAGGTTGTTCTTATACATACGTTTACCATTCTTTTTGTTATAAAATTCATGGTCTCATTAGTCAAATCCAAGTTTTTTTATTGAGTTTTGACTAAGCTATCATAAACTATTACACCAAGTGCACCAAGGCTAATATGAACACAAAAAAACCTTGTATTTTTCTGATAATTCAATAAGTAACTGTTCATAACGTTTCGCTTCATAACCCAACCAACCCAACATAAAATTCCAACAATAACATTATCAATTTTAACCGTGGCCAATTCAGGTCCTTGTTCTGCACTCGTTATGATTGACTGGTTTATGTAATTATCTACAACGATTTCTAGTCCTTGTGATTTTTTTATAAATGATAAGTAAAAATGAACCATGTTTCTAGATATATCTTAACAGTGCAGCTTTACAGCCTCCGATGACATGATCATGGGTTTGTTGCTCGTCACAAACCTTGCAGGCAGAGTAGTACGGTATATTATATGTAAATAAGTTTTGGGAGATGACTTATGACCTTTGACCATTGATTGATGAAATTAAGTCGACATATTCCCAAACTGATTTAATTACTACGCTCTGTGTAGCCAGAATTACAACTAGAATCTGCTTTAGCTCTTCACGAGTTGAATTGAATTGATCATATTGTACATTAACTGCTGCAGACAAGTTATAACACTCACAAATATTACAATTGTTAAATTTGTTAAATTTATTTCTAAATGTCAACTGGCACTGGGTATGGCCTGATGATAGTAACGTAAGTCGAAGTCCAAATTTACGTTTGAACTGGTTAACAACATTTAGTGTTCCATTTACTGGTATTTCGAACCATGTCCTGATATGTCTTAATATGTTATTGCCAATGTTGTTTTTCACGCAAGTATTCGATATTTTGGTGACTGTCAGGTGCCAACTGGTTATCGATGGGTTCCATTGCTGGTACAGCTACAACTTTTTCTATGGATAGAGTGGCAGTTTATCAATGATTTCGATTTGTTTAATAACAGTTTCTATTTACTTCAGTTTTATGTTTATCCTCTGTTATTCTGAAATCAATGATACAACCAAGGTAGGTAAAATAATCATCAAATTTTACTGGTGGAACAAGCACTTTATCTGAATAAAGTTTATGTTTTTACTGCCTTAATGGGGTGCTTTCTTATAGATACCAAACGAATGACACCTGCTTATTAATTCTGACCACCTGAACCATTAACTGAAAAGGTTTAATAAATTTAGTTTTCTTTCTCCAATGAATTTGGTACAACAGTATCATCGGCAAACTGGAACCAGTTGCATGGATAAAACTCTTTAATGATTGATACCCAAAGCTTGTGTATTTATCATCCTTAACGAACACCCTTTTCCATTGCAATATATTTCATACAGAAGTCATAGTTAGAATTGATAAACGAAAGTCACCGTTTAAAGTTTAAATGACATTATTGATTTTACTGGTATGCGATGATCACGTAGAGAAGTTTAAATTAATGAATGATGGACTTATTAAAAACCATTTTCAGGGTCTATTAGGGCCACTGCTACGCTCTCTTATTGTTTTTTCGAATGATTTTTGGGATTACTTATTTCAGCTATATGTTCAAATTGCTCTCGATGTTTCTTCCATTTTTACATTTTCTTTTCTTTTTCTCTTTTCCTTTCACACTTTCAAGTCGGTCTTAGTTTAAGGTATCTCAAAAGCTCTCGTTCTGATGTTGATATTTTAATTGTAAGAAAAACAAAATAATATTCTTCTGCTTTTTAAGAATACCTTGTTTTTATTTCTACTGTAAATTTCCACTCTCGAAGTTTTACTATGAGTTTGAGATATTTGAGTTAAGTTCACTCTCACAATGAGCACCTTAGTAGCTAAGATAGCATAGTATTGCACTTCTGAAATGGTTGTGTATGTGGTGTGGGCATTGAAAATCCTTTCTGTCCTTTCTTGCCTTACTGTCCTCTCTGGGCTTTATCACGTCCAGAGACATCGGGGATCGTTCTGAACAGTGTTTTGTTATGACTATTTTTATAAGTAGATTCTTTGCCTGAGTACCACTTTATGTAATACTTCCTCAAACTCTTTTAAAAACATTTATTTCTTGCTGTGTATCCACTTGTAACAGATACATATTGTTTAAATAAAGGGAATAGTAAACTCTTTATTTTAGCCAACACCTATTTGGTCTAATAGTCCCTAGTCTCCTCCTCCTTGTGCTATCATTCACAATAACCGCTATCCATCTTTCATGGCATTGAATTTCTCTAAAAGATAAGAATTTGGCATTTTTGAGTCAAAGCACATATTTCGAAATCTTTTCTCTTTCTTCATATTTCCAAATTTTCCTGTTTTATCTAAGTGATTAACGAGCTGTGGTGGATACAAATAGGTTGACGATCGGTTTCCTCCAGACCAAGGGCTTATTACCTCTAGATGCAGTCCCAGTGATGCTGTTGACAGCAGAATTGTAACCGTGGTCATGATTACCGTTCTATGGCTGGTTTCAAGCATTGCAGAAAATAGGAGATTTGGGCATAGGTGCAGCGATCTTATACCCTACGAAGATTCTACTGCTACGGAAAAGGTAGCAAGATTGGAAGAATTAAAGTAAGAAAGCCAAACCAAGGCAATAATTAAAGAGCTAAAACTCTTCTATTTCCTATAAGCACGTGTTTCAGATATATTATATTTCAAGGCATAGCAGTGGATGTCATCCTGCTGGCAAAAGAAAGTTATTTTTAGGATGTGAATAACATATACTGACCACATTTTTGTACTGCGCCAAATTCTTGACCAGTCTTCTGAATTAAACAGCTCGACCTGCACCTACTTTTCTTTGGAGAATAATTTGACACTGTGACATTTCACAAAAACTTATCAGTTGAATCCAAACACTCAACAAAAACGTAGATTGCCATGTCATTTATACCAGGAAACGGATTAATGTAAGGGGAGTACTGAAGTCAAAGGAAGTTTATGCCGTCACTACTAATGTTCTTCTTGGCTATTAATTGGGTGACAAGGCACACCAGCAGAAGAAAACATTACCCGAGGAAAGTGACAGAGCACGCAATAGATCTTTACCTCAACTTGGTAAGACTTGGTTACACTGAAAATCAGAGATACTTTCACCATATACACATACATTGGGAAAAACTAGCAAGAAGCAATAAATCTCAAGGAGATGGCCAGTACTATTAAACTCACGTCTAAGAGCAGCAAGACACAACCTGTGTAAAATAATTCTTCAAAAACATGCCTGTCACTTATAACAACAGAGCCCTGAAGAATGTAAAATATTTCACATACTTAAATAGCGAAATGGCAGTAGAAGGCAAGTGTCACCAATAGATAAACACCAATATTAGCAAAGAGAACCAAGCCTTTGCCATAATCAAACCCATCTGGGCTCATGCTATCTTAGGGTCAACAGAAAAGCTTTAATATTCATAAGCAACGTTTTGAGTGTTTTCTGATATGGGTTGAAATGTTGGAAAACCAATGCAACAAAACTGGAGGTCGGCGGCGAAGAGGTAGAAATTTTTGACCAAATCCAGTGTCTAATAAAAAGTCTAAAGTCAGAACATCAGTAGTAACTTTGAAAGAAAGCATCTTGGTGTACAGACGGAACTGGTTTGGATATGTTTGCAACATGCCAAATGGCGTTTTTGCTAGAAAAGCTTTACAATCGACAGGGAAAAGGGTAAATACACGGAGAAAGATGGTTAGAATAAAGCTAGGGAGCAGAATATTGACCATAGGAATTTTCTCCAGAGTAGCAGCAGATAAAGCCAGGTGGGCGTGTCTTGCCATTTTCTTGTACACCAGGAAAACAATCGGGGATAAGTAAAGTAAATGCTCATGAGTGTTCTTTGTAAAAGATAATCACTGTAAGTCTCCATTTCTTTTTGTGATCAGTTGTCTACTTAATTAAACCTGGCTTAATTACTTATGTACATACTATACATTACTTAAAAGACATAACTCCTTCACTGTACTCTAACCCTTTTCTTTACAAACCGTTTTCCCATAAATTTTATCTCTGAAGTCTAAAGTCAAAATGCAGAATTGTTGTTTCCAATGGATGTTTTACTTCCACTCACTTTGGAAATGCACTAGAAACAAATTTTCGCTCTTCGAAAATGTAAATAAAACATATTTACCAATGTTAAATGTACTATTGTTTCGTGATTGTTAACAACATTATTAACTATACTGATACTGTCTTCAAATTTTCCCAAATGATAAGCTCATAAAAAGTTCATAAACGATCACATCACGTCATAATAATTATATCACAGCTATAACCTGAAACTGTGTTACCTGATTTGTTCTATCACAAACATCAGAAACACACGTTCTTGCAATGATTGCTTTTCCTTAAACAGAGAAATGTGTAAAGAGTTAGAAAAAACTTAAACATTATCTTATGGTGTTGAAAAATGAAAAATGGATTAAGATGGTAAAAGTTAAGCTTCAAACTTGATATGAAATTGGTAGACGAAGATCATTGCAAGGTAACATAATATTTAAGAAATGTTACGATCGAGGGGTTTTCAAGGACGGCAAAGGGCCACTTTTTATATGGGGAATTAAATAACATCTTTTTCGGCATAAAAGAAATAAATTTGGCAGATTTAGAAAATTAAACCTAAGGAAAGCGTTATAGTAGTTAATCACACCAAGATGGTTATTTATATTTAGTTCTTTCGAATACTAAATATGAATTTTTAATATCATATTCAATATTGATAAGTACTATGTCATATAAATATATGTATAATATATTATATACTATACTGTTAGACTATCTGTAATAAAGTCTGGGTGTTTTTTATATGATGAATATCGAATACTTTGATACAAATACAAAATAGCCACTTGTTATACATATATACAGTCATGAACAAGAGTTTAAGACCAAGCTTAAAATTTCACAAAAATGACAATATCATTGCATTTAACTAGGACAATTACTTTAATTTCTCATAAAATTTTCATATAGCATGAAAAATATGTCACTACGTGCAATTTTGCTATCCATGATCATTTAATTGTCCAAAATTCAATATTTTGTATGCCTCCCTTGTTTCTGATTACAGCCTCCATGCACTTTGGCATACTGTCTATTAAACTTTGGCAATACTCCTTCGATATTTCTCGAACTTAGACTTCTTTTATCACTCCAGCAAACTCTAAAGCACTTGACGGTTGTTGTTCCAACACTTTATCCTTCAATACCGTCCACAAATTTTCAATTGGATTGAGGTCAGGACCATTTCCCATATCCTCGTAGATTCCTAATTCTTCGTGTTTGACGACCACCGGATGCACGGCTTACTTGCTGATTCTCGATTTCTTTGCAATGCTGCATTCCGTCAACTGTTTCTTGCGCAGGGCTACGATCTGGGCCCTCCGAACGGCCGTCAGGGATTTTTTTTTTGTCCCATTTCAGCTCTGTTTTCAAATTCCCATACAATACCCAAATTTAGGCTATTTTCAGTGTTTGGTCTCAAACGTTTGTTCATGACTGCATATGTATTTTGGATAATAGATTGTATTTAACTTGGTGCAGAGGAAGAAAAGTTACTATACTTTTATTTACACAGTACTAACGTTTTGAAAAATTAATGCTACCCTTTTCAGGCAGCTGATCCTTACAGAATATTTCGGGGTAGTTAGATATCATCGTAATCAAGAGATATGTTTTTTCAAGCAAGCTCCACTCTCATATAAACCTACATATTTAGGTGTTTTTTTAATAACAGGGATCCTCTCGAAGAAGCATTACTGTTGTACTGCATTCGTTAATAAGCATGATCTCTTCTCTGATGGTTGAGGTTAAAACGTAACAAAGCATTGGTTCATATAACATCAATTATGCAAGGATAGATACCATCAGCTGGAAGGTCATTGGCATCTGTTGTATGACCCGGTCAGATGAATTTCAAAACA
Source organism: Morbakka virulenta (assembly GCA_003991215.1). Taxonomy (NCBI): domain Eukaryota; kingdom Metazoa; phylum Cnidaria; class Cubozoa; order Carybdeida; family Carukiidae; genus Morbakka; species Morbakka virulenta. The sequence continues at coordinate 696,133 of RDPX01000262.1, forward strand.
ATACAATAATTGCTTTTTTGATATAATGCACAATAATTAACTAAGCAATCAGAAGGCCTAACTATGAACCACAAACCTAAGACGATCACTTGAGGAGCTCCTCTTTCATACAGTAACAGCTATAGGAAACAACCTTGCTCATATGAGCCTATCACAATATAAAACTATTATTGAAATATATGATAGCAGAGTAGTCACGAGACACGTTTATATTCTCCTATGAGTCCTAAGATAGACCAAAGGTCACTTATCTTTTGATCTTGGACTTCTATGTTAACAGTCTACAAACAACAAGTTTACCAGTTTAGATCCTGAGTAGTCTTTTTATTTGTCAAGTAAGTTATGGTGTTGAAATGGTAAAAGAAATTCCCTGCCCATTTTTATCATGAAAAAGACTTGGGACTGCTTAAAATGGTCCAAAGATCTTTCTGGGGTTTCTCTGGGTTTCTTTTGTTACAAACAGAAGTCTAGAAAACTAAATAATCAACAACAATTTTATGACAGGTTGTTTGTTTTTCACTAAAGTTTATTTTTACCTACCATTAGTAATTCCTTGCATGAACCTAGTAAATAGTGCCCATCCAAAAGTCCAATTGAATCCGAAAAGAAGTGTAAAAACAGCCAACAAAGAAGTGCTTGTCATAAGAGTAATTCTTCTACCGAATCTGTCACTCAAGGATCCCCAAACATAACTAACAAAAAAGAAAAAACGCCGTTCGGGGAAAAAACAAGTAACTGGGCATTTTACTATGAAAGTTAAAAGTAACACGTAAAAACTAAGCATTGTAACTACTATTCAATTTTTAAGAGTTCAAAAGATAAACTTCTGTGTTTATTCACTCCTCATCCAGAATTTTCACAATTACTTAAATACTTTTTTAAAAGCTATGACTTCAACTATTATAAAATAATATCGCAGTTTTAACCTTTTAATTTAGGGATCCAATTTATTGTTTAAAAGTTGGTTATCAGAAATGGTTATAATTTCATATTATACACTGAACTAATTCTGCATTATATTGCGTCTCATCCGAAATTTAGCTTTGTACAAACTTGTCAGGTAAGCTGTTCAAAGTAATTGAGGGAATGGAAATGAAATAGGTAAGCACACGTTTCAAAAACAAGCAGAAAAATATGATAAAATAATAATAATACAAAGATAGCAATATACTGTCTTGTGAAGCACTAGTCTGAAATTCTTCTCCAGGAATAAAGCTTCTACTTGCACAAGGATTACAAAATTAGAATCAAATCATCAGTCGTGGAATCCTTGCACTAATATCCAATATGTGGATGTGTGTGAGGAGATGGGTGTAGTCTCAATGTTGCTGATAGTCTTGTCCATGAATATTCTGTATTCTTAGACTAGCGACAATATTTAATGTTTAAAAAAATTATGTAGATCTTTTAAAAAGTTTTAATTAAGTAGCTACTAAGAAACTTAGAAGAGATAATTAATGTGGAAGCGTTGTTTGTACAAAATAACAAAATTCCTATCAGGTGACCAATATTTTCTTTTAATAAATCTTTTCCTGATAGAGATTTTTGCCTGCATTTTAGCTCTACAGAAATGAGGTGTTGTTATTCGCCAGTTTATCATACCTGCCAAGAACTCTGCCCATTGATACTGACGAAGCAACTATGCCAGCATATGTCCCTGTACAAGAATTGAAAAGAGAACACTAAGATTAAGTTTAGATTGAATTATTAGTTTTACAATTACAGCTGCTTTCACAATAAAAATCGAACTCACAATGGTTGCTAAAGGAGCAGGGAGTAAGGTGGTCAAGTAATAAACGAACACGTGATTAAAATCAAAATACAACTTTCTTATCCATCCATTTAAATTGATAATAATGTCTACTTCCACTCTACCCTACCATCTGCTGTTACCATGTAAGGTACGGGGTTGCAGTTTCTTATAGTGCTTAGGCGATGAAGTCAAGGTCCTCTCATCTGAAATCATCGACTTCAAACAAGATGTACTACACCAAATCCTATTAGAGAGCCTTAACAGAATTAAATTAACTATAATCTGTAGACTATCTGTTGGGAAAAGAGAGCCTCTTTACGTTCGAAGTGGTGGTGTCATCGAAAAAGTAAAGTCCAAACATAAACACAGTTTTCTTCATAACTACCACGCCAATTTTTGTCTCCCCTATTAAGAAGCCTACTGTAAAGTCCCTGGCACTCATTGTGTCAATAATACTCCATCCACTGTTTTTCTTGTCATTTAATTATATGTTGCTTCCAGCACTTCGTCCAGTATACCAATCCAATAGTAATACAGACAACAAGGAGTTTTTCATTCCCAACTAAGTTGTTTCTATCTAACAGGTTTCAGGATGAAAACAAATATAGACCAGTCCCAGTTACCTTTTGTTTATAGGCAATAGTAAAATTTGTAATATCACAATTAGTTTTTTAATTTTTTTAATCAAGGAAAATTGAATTGAAAATAACTGATAAAACCGTAGAGAAAAATTAGCAACATCCGTCAGATTAAGCATAACAAGTTGAGCTATCGTTAAGTCCATTTATTGACAACTTTCTACCTTAAGGGTTTGAAATTGGAATTATTAATCAAAAACTTTCTCCTTTAGTGTCATGGAAATCTATTGAATATTTGCAATATCATAACTTTTCTGAGGTTCGTAGTATTTAAAAAGTTGTATATTGAGATGTATATGCCAAGTCATCAAATATTAATTTCAAGAAAGATGTTAAGATAAGAAAAGAAGGC
>RDPX01000262.1:699231-719231 GCA_003991215.1 Morbakka virulenta
CATAATAATCAGTTATAAATGTAAGAGATATGCTGTAGTTGGTACTTGTAGTGCTCAAAGAGCTTAAAATTCACTTACGTTGATCCTACATAATAATCAGTTATAAATGTAAGAGATATGCTGTAGTTGGTACTTGTAGTGCTCAAAGAGCTTAAAATTCACTTACGTTGATCCTACATAATAATCAGTTATAAATGTAAGAGATGTGCTGTAGTTGGTACTTGTAGTGCTCAAAGAGCTTAAAATTCACTTTCGTTGATCCTAGAAAATAATCAGTTATAAATGTAAGAGATATGCTGTAGTTGGTAGTTGTAGTGCTCAAAGAGCTTAAAATTCACTTACGTTGATCCTACAAAATAATCAGTTATAAATGTAAGAGATATGCTGTAGTTGGTACTTGTAGTGCTCAAAGAGCTTAAAATTCACTTTCGTTGATCCTACATACTAATCAGTTATAGATGTAAGAGATATGCTGTAGTTGGTACTTGCCGATATTCTGATTTTTTATTCCAAAATCCTATCCAAAAAAATAAAACCAAAAAAAATGGTATAATAAGACATGAAATCTGGGACAGCAAATTATACTCACTTATGATTATTAATATTAATATTAATCGAGTTTCACATCATGCTACTTGAAAAGATAATTTCGAATTGTGAGTTATATGTTACCCTGCACTAAACACATGCTACATTATTTTTCGGTATGATAGTCAAAGCTGATGCCTCGTATAAATACAGAGGTCATGTGTGTCTGTTTTCAATAAGATAGGCCTACGATCAAAAAATGAATTGAACTAAAGTTGGTCAGCAACCCTGCACATATTAGGCTAGACCAAGTCTGATTTAGATTTGGAGGAGAATTACCATATTTCTCTGAATGAAGGCTTATTTTGGGAAAGGAAGCTTATCGAAAAAACGAAAAAACGAAAAAAGGAAAGAAGAAACATTATTGAACTAAATGACATTACTTTTTTTGTTGAGTTAATATTTATATTTTCATAATCCTTTATTGTGTGTCAATGAGCTCCGCTTTACCTTGATCTGAATAGATCAGATTGAATTCTTGTGCTGCATTTTTAATATTAGATTTGTTGAAGGGCTTTGCATTGTATTAATCACCTTTCAGACCACGTAGCTGTTGCTAGAACTTTTTACAGTCAGCTGCACAAGACTAATCTTTTTTTGAAACATTGAGAGTCAGAAGCCTTTTACCCATCAACCATCAACATTTAGACTAATGAAATAGACTCCGAAGTACCTTGCAGTAATTTCATCATTTTGTTCCATCTAAACAATCAAAATCCATTTGACAAATACCTTCTTGATGTGGGCCTTTTCCTTGTTATGTATTCTCTTGTACATGATTGTCAAAACATTGGTTGGTTATATCTTTCAGTTTACCCATCAACATTTAGACTAATGAAATAGACTTCGAAGTACCTTGCAGTAATTTCATCATTTTGTTCCATCTAAACAATCAAAATCCATTTGACAAATACCTTCTTGATGTGGGCCTTTTCCTTGTTATGTATTCTCTTGTACATGATTGTCAAAACATTGGTTGGTTATATCTTTCAGTTTACCCATCAACATTTAGACTAATGAAATAGACTTCGAAGTACCTTGCAGTAATTTCATCATTTTGTTCCATCTAAACATTCAAAATCCATTTGACAAATACCTTCTTGATGTGGGCCTTTTCCTTGTTATGTATTCTCTTGTACATGATTGTCAAAACATTGGTTGGTTATATCTTTCAGTTTACCCATCAACATTTAGACTAGTGAAATAGACTTCGAAGTACCTTGCAGTAATTTCATCATTTTGTTCCATCTAAACATTCAAAATCCATTTGACAAATACCTTCTTGATGTGGGCCTTTTCCTTGTTATGTATTCTCTTGTACATGATTGTCAAAACATTGGTTGGTTATATCTTTCAGTTATTGATTATGAATTGGGCGCTTGTATGTTTAGTATAGAACACACTGGCAGATGCCGTAAGAAGATCTCAAATTTATTCTATTGTGGCAGTCAAATATCTCATATTAAAACAGACAAATACAGTCCAGAAATTCAACGTCTCGAGTTCACTGTACAGAGCAGCAAGGACTGTGACAGGAAAGTGAAAAAGAATATACAAACATGGTGGAGAATGGTGACATGTAAAGGCGAAAATGAAAATGTACAAAAAAGTGTACAAAATGGCAGTACGGCTTACATTGCTATATAGACTAGAGACATTGCCCATCTCAATAGAGCAGAAGGCTGAAATAGAAGTAGCAGACGTACAGATGCTTCGGTGGTGCCTCGTGGTATTGAATTTCAATAAACACAAAAGAGCAATAGCAAACCTCAGAAGGCTAAAGGAAAAGCTAAGAAAAGGACGGCTAAGATGGTAAGGGGACATAAATAGGAGACAAACAGACTAGCTTAAAAGAAGGGTATTACAGGTGGAAATACCAGGTAGAAGAAAAAGAGAAAACTCCAAAAGAAGATTCAAGGACACAGTAAAAACGGATACAAAAACAGCTGAAGTGAGAAGTGTATGGACCAAACCAAGTCCAGAAAGCGATTTGTTGTGGCGGTCCCTGAAAGAAGAAGCAGAAAGAAAAAAAGGATGGAATTTGAAATATGTATATCCATGGAAAATCTGATAGTCTTTAAAAATAAAAGCTAGAACAAATATTTAACATTTAATTGGATTTAATCATAACACATAATGACAACAGTGCCCTGAAGGCATTGGCAGTTGTAGGGTTACCTATTACACGTTAAGATTGTACTATAGGATTAGTACTGAATAAAAGTGAGGTATTAGAAGAAGTGCTTCACACCTATGCTGAAGGAGAATCCAATCAGTGGTCTGACAATAACCTGCAGCGATCTACTGAAGATTTTGATAAATACAAGTTGTAGAGCATTTATTTTGTTTATACTTTAAAGTATTTTGAATACAAGTAGGAACAAACGTAGGCACAAAAGGCAGGCTGAGCAGAACAATGGAATTTTGTAATACCATATTTCATAGTTTACAACTGTCATTTCAAAATTTAAGCCATTGTTAGTTTTAGAAAGCTAAAAGGTTGGCAGATCCAACAGATCTTATAAAACGTTTCTTAAAGATTAAAACATAAAATGTAAAAGATGCAAAAACACGGTTTTTATTAATTGCAAACAATGACTGAAAATTTTAATTACTAAAGAGCTAAGTAAACAAAATAGATAAATGAACGGGCAGAGAAAAAGCAAGAGATAAAAGATACCACAAAAGCTTTTGATAAAAAAGAAAAGAAGAATAAAATATAAGGGAAGAAAAATATTTTCGTTGTACGTACCATTATCATCCTCGGCAAGTACGCAAACACCATGGTCAGGGTCATTGAACTTGATAGCTAAAGGATGCGATAAAATACTTAAAAATTGTGTGAATTGTGAACTATTAAAGAGCAAACCCTTACCTTTTCTGGTAGCACCACCTCACACAGATGTTCTTTTTAATCTCAACATTTTGATTTATGATGTCATATTATATATGTATTTTGATATTACATAGTATGTATAATAGCGATCAGTCCCTTCGGGTGAAAAATAAGGGATTCAGAACTATAAAATATGAGATTGTTATGAAGTACTATGCTAATCACGTTAAGAGAAAACAATGAAAGAGAGAGAACATTAATACCGTAAAATGAGAGCTTTAGAAAAACGAAATTGGACCTTTAAATATATAAATGGACTTTTCTTTCGTCTTATTTGTCTTGCTCTACCCGCTGGGGTTTCCCTAACTAAATATGCACCAAGGCACTTATTGCAAAGAACAGTGGTTTTGTAAGAGGAAATCTAGTGTCGCATACATTGCTGAAATTCTAATTACCTTCTCTTGCTTCTCTCATTTTTTCGCAAGGGAAGTACAAGTTATCAGTATCTTTGATATACATTTTTATTAATTAAGCAAATAATAGTACACTATAGGGACATTCCATAGAAAGTTTTTTGCTCTTTTGCATAATCAGTCAATTACGAATATGTCAGCTATTAAATTGTCTTTCTATAGGTTTCAGAGGACGGTCAGCAAACAAACTGACTGACTCTTGGATAAATGGCTACATGTTTTTATTGGAATTAGTTTCGAGAGTTTTCAAAATCGTAATAATTGCTGTATTACAATTTTCATCGTTTTTTTATCCAAATAATTGATTAGTAATTTGCACTTCTGCCATTACTTCTCTATTATTTTACCAAAGGTGTACTCGTTAAGCAAATAATTTCTTTGGATAATTAATGGTTATTCCTTTGTCTTTTTCTTCGTTTGCTGATACAGTATTTTCTTTAATCATTTCCTATATTTTCTTTAATCATTTCCTGTATTTTCTTTAATTATTTCCTGTATTTTCTTTAATTATTTCCTGCATTTTCTTTAATCATTTCCTGTATTTTCTTTAATCATTTCCTGTATTTTCTTTAATTATTTCCTGTATTTTCTTTAATCATTTCCTGTATTTTCTTTATTTGTTTCCTGTATTTTCTTTAATCATTTCCTGCATTTTCTTTAATCATTTCCTGTATTTTCTTTAATTATTTCCTGTATTTTCTTTAATCATTTCCTGTATTTTCTTTAATCATTTCCTGTATTTTCTTTAATCATTTCCTGTATTTTCTTTAATTATTTCCTGTATTTTCTTTAACCATTTCCTGTATTTTCTTTAATCATTTCCTATATTTTCTTTAATCATTTCCTGTATTTTCTTTAATCATTTCCGGTATTTTCTTTAATCATTTCCTGCATTTTCTTTAATTATTTCCTATATTTTCTTTAATCATTTCCTGTATTTTCTTTTATCATTTCCTGCATTTTCTTTAATCATTTCCTATATTTTCTTTAATCAGTTCCTGTATTTTCTTTAATCATTTCCTGTATTTTCTTTAATCATTTCCTGTATTTTCTTTAATCATTTCCTGTATTTTCTTTAATCATTTCCTGTATTTTCTTTAATCATTTCCTGTATTTTCTTTAATCAGTTCCTGTATTTTCTTTAATCATTTCCTGTATTTTTTTTAATCCTTTCCTGTATTTTCTGTCTTTAATGGCATTTCTGTTTGTTAAGACCTACATTAGTGTATTCCAAAATTTTAAACAGGTTTTAAAATTTTTAACACATTTTCACTAAAAATTAGGCTGTCATCTCAGCAAAAGTACAAGGAAAGCGGAAGATAAAAAGTACTGACGAGGGGCACTTCTCTTTGCATGAGAAGACATTATTCAGTTTTGATTTTGGTTTCTTAGTAGATCTCCGGATCAATAAAAATTTTCGTCTTTATCGTAAGTAAAACTATTTTCAGCTAAGACACCTGTCCAGACAATTCAATCGGGTTTTTTTTTGTCAATTCAAACCATTGGCAAAGAATACCTATTTTAAAAATTTTATTAAAATTAACAAAGAAGGGCACACTAGTTTTGTGAAGATTCAGCCGACGAATGGAAGAGAAAGATCGACTACATTTAATGTATCTGCTTTCTTCTGACACTTCTTTTTCCAACTTTTAGTACTAAAGCAATCTTGAACTAGTACAAAGGTCTTAAACAGTTACTTTTTTAGAGTTATATCTACGTTTATAAATGCTTAATTGACTTACCACTGAGAAAAAAAGACAAATCACAACTTTTGAATCTATGGGTGTGACGTTCTTCCCCCATATGGCATGCTTTACAACTTCCTTTATTGTAACCATGCTTCAACTTCGTTTTTGTACTAAAAATAAATGGAATAAATCACATATAAACTGTCAATAGCTAATTGTAGCAGAGAGTGAAATTTTGACCATAATTCTTTAAATACAACATTAAGTGGAGGAAATATATATGCTATGGACAAAAGTCTTTTATAAATAATAAATTATTTTTACGAGGGTGACCTCAACAGAACATTTTACCAGTGTGAAAGCTACTGGAAAATAGGTTTGGATCTTCAAACACACCTATTTTTGATTAGAGTATCAGGGCTTCATATAATTTTCAAAACGTCACCACTCAATCTGTCCGCCTACAGTGCAATGTTGCAAGACGTTTGCGATAACAACAGCTCAGTTTCATGTTAAGTCTGGTTGCAGACGCAAGTGTTGTAAGCATTGTGATGATTTTTATTTTACAACAGTTAGTATCGGCAAACGCAAGTATTTATAAAAAATGACATGCTTGTGTCATTCCTGCTTTCATTTTGAACCAAAGACTTTCAACAATTAACACATAAAAAGAGTCCTTAAGTCTGCTTCTGTGTCTTTATTTGTGTATCAGTGTAAACCTGGGTTTACTTTATGTTATACAAAAAAGGTTCAGGTAGTTTCAAGACAGGGTACATAAAAATACCCTTTAAATAAGGAATCCATTTCAAACAGTATTTACTTGTTTCTGTCGTCCAATTGCACTTTTAATTGGGAAAATTCAATCCTCACTTTATTTTCGATGTAGACAAAAAAATGGAGCAGAATAAGTAGTGGTTTGAATAAAAGAATCTATAAAATGTCTTCGTTTAAAAAAAATTTTATGTTCAATTAAACCAAAGATATGGTACAAAGTTTCAGTATATACCGCTACATTAAATGAAACAAAGTCGAATAACAAATACTGAAGACAACTAATTATTTCATCACTTTTACAATATAGATAACCTCGTTGAATTATGCCATATCTGCCTAATAGATAAATAATAATGAAAATATAAACACCTTTTCTGATGAAAACTTTGCTTTGCTAAATTGAATAAATGAGTTTTTAGACTGAACGTATGATTAAAAAACAAATCAGTCGTCAAATTAATCAAACTCTCTGGCGCTCTAATTATCGGGCACTAGATCAACATAGCTTACTTTTTTATTTTCACGATTTTCATAATATAAGTGTTTTTCTCAGAATAGGGGGCAATTTGGACTTATCAGTATTAAGGAAAAAAAGGTTTTCCAAACATCCTCATTCCCACTGTTTTATCAAACTGGATATGTGGGAGTACAGAAAACAGAATGAGCAGTGCAACTTACGCACCTCCATGAGATTATTTTCACAATGAAATAAACTTAATTGCAAACTGCATGTCAACTCCTTGCAGTAATTTATTTTTCATAAACTATCAAAATTCAAACAGAAATCTTACAATTACATGAATATTTCATTTTCAGAATGAATCTTATGAAGGTTTATTATTCAAAACCTGTAATAGTTTTGACCTGAATTGAGGCCCACGCTTTTTCCAAGCTTAATATTAATATAGTGGCAGTGGAATTAAAATGTCCCTAAAAATCCCTTCTATAGAATTCATGTCTTGTTATTTTATTTCATTCTTATTGGAAATTCATGGCTTCCCAGTAAAACCTGCCCTGGCATGTCTGGAAATGCAATTAGGGAACAGTCATTAGCTCCTTTACAGCAAAAATGTAACGGAGTTGATCGTAACGGAGTTGAAGATTTTTTTATTTGCCCACCTGGTGACCACATGGTACGTTATAGACTTAAAATGTATACATCATTTTTTATCTATTTATGGTGGATGTCTTCTATCATAGGCATTCCTAGGTTTCTGTGGTTATTTATTTCGCAAATGACGTAACAGAGGCGATGGATGATTAAAGCTACTTACGGATTTTTTTAAATTTTCTCCACAGAAGATCTGGAAGTCAGATTTCAGTTCCATGCCTCCATGTTGAATTTCCCTCGTTGTAACAAGTGCTTTGATTGGCTACTGTGTTTAATTTAATTGGTTGAGTATGGATGACAGCTATGAGCTGTTGCAACGGAGTTGATGGGAATTCAGGACATGCCTTTCCAAGTCCCTTGTGTGAAAAGTACTTCATGTAAATGGATGAAACGTATATGGGATGAAGGTTAGATAGGGCTTCCCGCTACAAACACCCAAAATTGGCCCCAGATGCACTGCAAGTACAAAAATAATCTATGCTTTTACAGAATATCCATATTTAGGACAGAGGGTTTTTGAGCCCCACTCAATTTGGATGGGAAAAAATTCCCTGTCAGTTTGGTTCTAGACCAATTGAAGTGACTTTACTTTCTTGCCTGGAATGTAAAAAGCAGATTAACGTCCAGCTTGATGAGACTAGACCAAAATAGTGTGTAAACTAAATCAGCGAAAGTCCTAGGACCCTGTTTTGTCCCCTATTTTGAGAATTGCACATTTACGTTGATTTTGATCAAGACGTCTTTCTTTTTCGCTCGCTCAAATCTTCAATGCGGGTAACACATTGCACTTTTTAATTGGCGGATCATCTTCAGCAATTAGCAGTAAACTTTCCAATCAACATTGAGATCAAAGATGTCCAATGCAATGTTTTAACTTATTTACCTTCGAAAACATTCTTTGAAGTTTTGTTTTACTAGCTGCAATAATAGCTTTATCAAAATGAAAATATCTTTCCAGGATGAATACCTTGGAGATTAAAAAATGCGACATTACCAAATTCGATAGGGAGTCTAAGTAACGCACAAGTATGCTTGTGCATACCAAATCATTCCAGTGATTTATGAATACTGCGACTGAAATTGCCATTCCAGCATTAAATAAAGCTATGGTGATATGATCGTAGATATAGGTAAAAGAAGCGTCAAAAAACTTTAAGTCGATTCTTCCATCTTTATTTGTTCTTATACAAACCTCTGTGTTAGGTATTTGTGCTACGTGCTTTTTACTGTCACTTATTTCTTCCAGACGCCTTGAAGTATAATTTTGAATCTTCTCAGAAAGGCCTGATATCTTTATTAAAATGCGCTGTCTAGCAGCCTCAAAATCGCCAAGCACCGTGTTTTGTTTTGAAAAATATGTTTATTTTTGTGTATTCAGTGCTTCGGCACAATAAATTCTTGACGTGAGGCAGTTATCAGAGCACGTGTACAGAATCTATTCTATCTTATTGAAAGGAACGTAATAATAAAGATGGTATTTACAGCATATCAATAAAAAGGGTTTGGGTAAAGAGAATTTCTGTTTATTCCAATATTCTTAGGAACCCCTTCACGTTTTGGCCGTCTTTTGGTTTTTGTAATTTGTTTTGAATGAGGCTTTCTTGTTCTTGGAAGTAAAATCCCCATTTGTGGATAAAAATCCCTTTCACCCTTGTACATTTCGTTTACTTCACTAAGTTAAAAACATTTTTTCGGCACTTTTTGGTACAAGTAAAATCTTTTCATCGATTGTGTCAAAAATGGTAAGAGCATTTACAATTATTTCTCTAGACGATAAACAATACATAAAGTATATGCCAACCAAGGATAATCTTTTTGTAACATGGATTTAACGCTGTTCTGGTATCCCCTGTTCATTGAAGCACCATGAGATATTAAACCAATTAAATTGTTAGTTTCTGTTATACTAATGGAGTTAAAGCCATCTTTCATAGCAGCTGGTAGTCCTAATGCTCATTATTTATTTCTAGAAATGATAGTTTTAGTTTAATACTGTTAGAACCATGTGGCATTGGATCAAAATATAAAACGTATATTATTTCAATTTCCTTGAGAGAAATGTCGGTTTACCCATCACAAAAAACACAAAAATCTTTAATTATTGTTTGATTTCTTCACCACAGTAATCAACAAAGACGCCAAAATACCAATTGGTTTAATGAGCTGTTCCCATGTCTACACCGTGCATTTGTTCGAGTTTTTAATTGTCTTGATATTTCCTCAATGGGGATTGCTGTTTTGCTGTAAAATAAACTACCTAAAATTTGCATTTTGTTTTTTCTGTATCTTTTTTGTCCATTGTAGCCATTCCTGTGATGATATCCATGCTTATAGTTTCAAACGAGAAAACGACTTTTTGTAATTTTGCTTTTGCGGCACATTTTTGTAATTTAATAGATACGTCATTAAACTTTGATAAGTTGTTTCTTTCTACCTCATTTTTCATACAAGTAGAACACCTTACATCATTTCTCTTTCCATTTTTATCGACAGTTTACGTCAACCACTCCAAAACTAAATGAGTTGCAAGCTCTAACTTCCATTTTTTCAGCAGTTGCAGCTGTAGCTGTAAGATTGAAGTTATCTCTTGCTTTTGTNATGTCGGTTTACCCATCACAAAAAACACAAAAATCTTTAATTATTGTTTGATTTCTTCACCACAGTAATCAACAAAGACGCCAAAATACCAATTGGTTTAATGAGCTGTTCCCATGTCTACACCGTGCATTTGTTCGAGTTTTTAATTGTCTTGATATTTCCTCAATGGGGATTGCTGTTTTGCTGTAAAATAAACTACCTAAAATTTGCATTTTGTTTTTTCTGTATCTTTTTTGTCCATTGTAGCCATTCCTGTGATGATATCCATGCTTATAGTTTCAAACGAGAAAACGACTTTTTGTAATTTTGCTTTTGCGGCACATTTTTGTAATTTAATAGATACGTCATTAAACTTTGATAAGTTGTTTCTTTCTACCTCATTTTTCATACAAGTAGAACACCTTACATCATTTCTCTTTCCATTTTTATCGACAGTTTACGTCAACCACTCCAAAACTAAATGAGTTGCAAGCTCTAACTTCCATTTTTTCAGCAGTTGCAGCTGTAGCTGTAAGATTGAAGTTATCTCTTGCTTTTGTTTGGTGTCGTTGCTGGGACTATTAAATTGCACCTATTTCGATGACTTACTATTTAAGGTTTTATCTTAAATGCCTAAAAAGTACTCGTTTGCTTCTTTTTAAGAGATCTCTTTTATCTCCATTAGACAGTTTGAGTACCTTTCAATTAAAGTTTTACGTAATTCCACTCTCTTATATTATGCTTTACTGGAACTTACTGATGTTTGCAATGCTGCAACTGCACAGATATTGTATTAACGTTACGAACATTTTATGAAAACAAGCATATATATATATATATATATATATATATATATATGTAATATATGGATAGATAGATAAATAGATAGATACATACATACATATAAACACACATACACACATATTTCTCCCTTGACAAAAGGCACGTTTAGGTAGATTTTCCTCCATGTTCCACCGTACAATCTGATATAAAATACATTATTATTTTATTCTTGATCTATGAACGAAGGGTTATTGATTTGAAGGGAAATGGGATAAGAATAAAAGAAGTGAAGTTATGATTTCAAAGGGGAATCCTATCTTTGATTCCTCTGAAAAATAACATCAATAGTACTTCTGTTTTCAATATATTGTCTTCTTTTATTAATACATGCATACAAATAAAGAAATAACTCTAATAACTCATCAGTAAATGGAGGAGGAACAGTTTCTGACCGGACTAATATCGTTTTTAACGGAACAGTGTTCAGTGTCCGGCGTCTATATCAAATTCTGAGAGCACATAACTAGAAATAAGAAGTCATACTCGTTGTAGATCTTAATGTTTATTAATTTTGTCAATGTTGACCATGAAAACATCAAAGATATCATCACACTCCACGGTTTGTCAGTCGTTAAGAAAGCAACAAGTTTTGACTAACATCATATTTCATCATTTTAAATTTTTGTTATACTCCTTAAAACATTAGAGGGATTACAAAAATTGAAGTAATTTTCATGTCAATCGGAGATATGATACGGTACATGAAATTTAATCATTAATACTTCAAAATGCAACCTTGTTCCATCCTTTGTCGAGATTACAAAAATTAAACCTTAGCATATTTCATGTAAAGTAAAGAGTCCCTAGGCCATTATTAGGAAATTTTAAATGGTCATATAAAGCCTTTATAAAGATATAAAGTCTATATTAATATATATATTTATATACATACATGTATATACATATAAATATATATATATAAATATATATATAAATATATATATATATATATATAAATATATATATATACATAAGGTAAACACACGAAAAATAAGAACTATGATTGCAACCAATAGTTTCACGATATTTCGATGATCCGGCAAATGTCGTGAAACTATTAGTTGCAATCATAGTTCTTATTTTTTGTGTTTTACCTTATGTATATTNAGGCCATTATTAGGAAATTTTAAATGGTCATATAAAGCCTTTATAAAGATATAAAGTCTATATTAATATATATATTTATATACATACATGTATATACATATAAATATATATATATAAATATATATATAAATATATATATATATATATATAAATATATATATATACATAAGGTAAACACACGAAAAATAAGAACTATGATTGCAACCAATAGTTTCACGATATTTCGATGATCCGGCAAATGTCGTGAAACTATTAGTTGCAATCATAGTTCTTATTTTTTGTGTTTTACCTTATGTATATAAAAGTGCTCAATGCTTTGCTATATGCATTGAGCACTTTTTGACACGAATTTACACGAGATTACACACACACACACACATATATACACCCAAATACATATAAATATAGTCTATATAAAAAAAATTCGATTCAAATTACTATACACGCCAAATGGAAGTATGTTGTTATTCAAGTATTTGTCAACTTCAAGTTTATCTTATCAGGACTGAATTTTATGCTTGACATTAAGGAAAATTAAAACATACCTACTTATTTTATAATAATAATAATAATAATAATATTAATAATAATTTGTCGTGGGTATGACGCTAAAATCCATCTAGTGGTGGTATCTCGTGGGCTCTTAACATTAAGAGAAGGTCAACATGAAACAAAACATGCCACATCGCTAGTTGCGTGGGGAAAAAAAGAGTGCATTTCCCAGTGGTCGGTCAGACCGGGGTTAAAAATGCTGCTACTAGGCCCAATACCCCATGGATAAAAGTAGAATATAAAGCTGTCAAGGACATACAAGTACAGCAATGGGATGAAGTATCTCTTGAAAACTTACAAGTCGCCTTGCGTAAGTCCAGTAAATGAAAGTGCTCTGGAAAGAATAACATTCTAAACTTCTGGCTTAATGTATTTCCTTCTTATCATCGTACTCTTACTTATCTCTTTAATCAAGTAATTCTTAATCCACAAGATATCCCATCTTGGCTTGAAACTGGCGTAACTTATGTGCAGCCATAATGTGACAAAACAGAAATATTCCTTACCCATTTCTCACTACTAATGGTACTTTTCCTAATGGAAAAAAGGGTTATAAAAGGAAATCATATGGATATAAAGACAGACTTTTAACTAATAAAATGATCCTGGAGATTGGCACAAGAGGCATAAGAATTTGTCGATTGCCTGGGTTGACTATAAGAAAGCTTTTGACAGTATTCCACACAGATGGAATGAAAAATGCCTCGAAATCTACAAAATCTCACCAGTCATTTAAACCTTTTTGCCACACACCATGAAACATTGCGAAACAACATTGATTCTTAATGTTGAAAATGATAACATTAAAGTGAGGGATATCAACATAAACTGTGGTATATTTCAGGGTGGTTCTCTATCGCGCATTCTATTCTTTATTGCTTTGCTTCCTCTTATCAAGCTATTCAATAATACTAAAAGCGGTTACCAGGTGTTTGACAAAACTATCAACCATTTATTGTACATGGATGACCTTAAGTTATTTGGTAAGAATGATTCAGAACTTGAGGGCCTACTCTCTATTGTTTTGCAATTTAGTAACGATACACGTATGGAGTTTGGCTTGGAGAAATGTGCAAAAGCTACATACATCCAAGGTAAGCTCATAAAAACGTCTAACATAAGGATAAATCATAAAACCATCATAAAACTTTTCGGTCCAGAGGAAACGCATAAGTGTTTGGGAATACTAAAGGGTGATGGTATCCACAATTCTGTAATGAGGGAAAAGACACAAGAGGAATGCCATAGAAGGGTCAGAACAGTGATTTCTGAAAAGTGAACTTAATGCAAGGAATAGGATAGATGGTGTAAATTCTTTGGCCTTATCAGTAGTTACATACAGCTTTAATATTATCAACTGATCATTAGCAGAAATTAAGAAACCTGCTGTCAAAATCCTAAAACGTTTACTATGTATATCATGCATTTCCCCAAAGCGGATGTTCATCGTTTGTATCTACCTAGGAAAGAAAGAGGGAGGGGTATGGTAAAACGTCAAATTTCACTCATTACTAAAACTATTGGACTCAACATGTATCTAAAAACACCAAAGATTGGATGCTTAAGTTAGTAGTACTCAAACACAGGCAAAAGAAAAAACTATATTCTGTTTCCAAAGATTATTCTAAATTTAAGAGAAGTTTGAACATTTTTGCCAATGAGAGTCTGCCAGCTGAATTCAATGAATTCATAGAGGAAAATTCAGCTTTAAAAGCAAAAAAGGTAAAATATCTTGCAAAGTCTGCTGGCTTTAAACGCCCAACTGAACAATGGGAGAGCAAATCCTTACATGGTAAATATCCCTCTAGAGCTAATGATAAGGATGTAAATAAATTTTCAACTCATCTTTGGTTAGCTTTTTTAGGTCTCAAAAGTGAAAACGAAGGATTCATCGTTGCAGCTCAGGGTCAATGTCTTCCAACCTACAGCTATAGGGCAAATGTACTCAAAACTGGTGCAAATCCATCAAGTCCAATCTGTAACCAACACAATGAAACAATCGACCATCTAGTTCCTGGATGTCCAATTCTAGCACAAACTGAGTATAAAAATCGGCATGATAGGGTTGGGCAATATATACACTAAATGGTGGCATGATAGGGTTTGCCAAAATATTTACTGGATGGTGTGTAAAGAATTCAACCTTCTCTATGAAAATAATTGGTGAGAACATAAATCAGCAAAGATTGTAGAAAATAAAAGCGTAACAATTGTCTGGGACATAGCATACATACATACAGACCGAATGGTACAAAAATCATCATCAAAAATCACTCTGAAAAAACTTGTCTGGTGATTGATATGACAATACCAATAGATAATAATACCTCTCTTAAAATCTGAGAGACTGAGTAAAAACAAGGATCATGTGCCACTTGAAAGCCACTACATTACCTGTCGTTGTTGGAGCACTTGGTATTATAACTAAAAATGCTGAATAGTATGTCAACCAAATTTCTGGTAATCTATCCCTAACTGAAATAAAAAATATCATTCTCATATTCTCAAAAATATGGCATAGTGTTCAAGTACATTTGATACGTGAAGAAATAGGGTAGTTGAAGCAAGTGACGTTACAATTAAAAATGCATATTTTCATATCAGAATTTTGCCGTAAAAACTTTACGGCAAAATTCCACACGTTCAAATTATTAAATCAACAATGCAATCTTAATTCTTTATTTGATAATATATTTCGACATCATTATCTCATCATCAGATCTAAAAGAAAAAACCTGCTTAGAAACAGGTACAATTGTCAGGTAAAATAAATCTACAAACACTCTAAAATGATTTATGATAATTAGTCGAGAAAAATTTGAAAGAACACTAATAAAGGAAGCTGAGCAAAAGAAAGCTGCGAAAGAAAGCAATTAAATAGGAAAATTAAATTTTAATTATCAAAGTATGACTTCGATGCTTGTCTCTTGTATTGGGTGACGGTTTAACGTCCTTTATGAACAAACTTTCTAATATATCAGTAAATGATTAGTTTATCTTGATGATGAAAGAATCGTGACGTCATCCATTGGTAAGGCTCGGTTGCATTTCTTGACACGACTTCCCACATGGCTGGTGTATTTTCAATGGCTTTTGATCATGGTACGTAGATACCGAGGCGTTTGCCCGACATAGCATGAATTACATCGTAAACAGCTAATTTTTACACGATGCCACTCTTTGGAGCTTTTTACACTGGTGCTTTCAATGATGGAAGGGTGCTTTTTAGTTCCCTGAGGTGAAAAAAACTTTGCAGGGTGTTTCAATCTGTTTGAACAATCTTTTGTATTTTTTGGAAAGAATATCTGTTCCAACCCAATCAGCATATAATTCCGGAGGATTGACTTGCGATAATATATGAGCTCAGCGTTTCATTGCTTGGAAGCGCTAATTGTATCAAGATATCCATGTTTATTTGACTGGAGTTCAGTATCTGATACAATAGATCGCCAAAAACTCCTGAATGAAACTAAAGGGTTTTTAATGAAGACAACATGAGGATTGCCATCTAATGTCGAGGGAAACAATCCTCACCATTTACTTTTAAAGACATGAACTTAAAATAGTCTTTGCCAATATTGGCTCAAGGAGATGCTATGAGTAGTTTCTTGTTTAACATTAAATTAAGAAAATGCTTTGAGATTAGAAAGAGAAAAAAGGGACTACATAAAACCCATATATTGAACATTAATATGCCGCTGTATCATCAATTTCAACAGAAATGGAGTACGCAGATGATACTTTAACTGAGAAATTTAAGAAAAGGAATACATGAAAAACATAGTGAAAAATACTTTAGCATATCACGACTATCACGACAAGACAGAGAAAACCATGATTCAAAGAAAGCAACACATAGACGAAGAAAGAATGGAAAAATGTGAAGACATATGGACCTTACTAGATTATTTCGAAGATGTGAAGAGGATCCAGTTATCAAATGCAGCAATGGCTAAAGCGGATAAACTCTGGTTAAAAAGACCTTTCTATTAAACACAAAATCAAAATATACAAACCATTGGTGAAACCATTCCTTTTGTACAACTCTACCACAACAACTCATAGAAATATACTCGGAAAAGTATGTGAGAACTATCAATTAAAGCATGATCAGATTTACGAAATGAGCAATGAATGTCCTATCAGTCTTACCATAACACAAGCAAAATGGACATTTCGATCTTGTACTAAGACTTCCTGAATTGACACCTGCACAGGCTGCTATAATTTTGGAGTTCCAAGAATTCCAAAGAAATATTTTGGAATGAGCAGAAAAGCCTTTCTGAAAATATGTATCAAGATTTGAAAAAATTACCGAATAAAATCATGGCTATACCGTATTTCATTTCGAAAGAGCAGACAATCTGGAAAATTTGAGAAAAGTAGCTGAGGACAAACATGCTTAGAAAACAATCATTGCGACCGTCTTCAATGCAGCATATAAAGATTAATTTGAAAACTGAAAACGTACAAGGACAAAGGAGGAGAAGAAGAAGAAAGTAATAATGAAATGTTTAAAATTTTTATTGTTTTTATATTTGCCTTGGTAGTAATTACACTACAATTGTAATGGAGTATAACTTTGACAAAAAAAATTATTTTGAGATATGATGTCCAACTGTTAGTTGAAATGCTTCGACGGATACTTTCAAATATCTGTTGATGTATTAAAAAGTATCAACAATAAATGATCCTGTTTTTTGAGATGTACGAAACCTTTTTTTTTCATTTAAGGTATTTTCTAATGTAAAACTTTGCTTTTTCAAATGACGTCGTTTTGTTTACAGAGTCAAACGATTGGCAAAGTGCAAATGCTTCCTTTCAAAAGTGTTTCTGAGGTTACTGTTAGAACGTTGATATTGTTATTAGCATGAAGTTCATTCCTTCATAACTGGTACTAAGTGGCGAACATTAGGGTATGGTATTTTTAAACCATAATTTTTTACTATATCCATAATTTCTGATCACAAAGGTTTCTATCATTACTCATAAAGAGCGGCATAACCAAAAACATTTTTTGAGAGATTAAAACACGCGCCGTCCTCTTGTTTTCAAACGTATCATAAACCAGTATAATTGTACTATCACAAATAAAATATTTATGGTTGATGTGAAATTATGCTGACTATAAATAATTTACAATGATTGAACGGGAAGATTTATGGTGCAAAGTAAGTAAGGTAGATGTATTGTTGAAAGATACTGCTAATACTCGAGTGTTAAAACTGGGTTGATCTCGCGCAAATTATCTCGAGACGTTAACATTTCTGTTTTGAAAGATAAGAAGTAACGTACCAAACAAGAATTAATATCCAAAAACACAAACAACGCTGTCTTTTATAACCCACCCGGGGATACTTAATCCCCCAGGGTTTTCTAAACTGTTGATTTGAGGGCAATTAAAAAGATATCTTTGTTTGAGTTCTTTTATAAATATCGACAAGAAGACAAAGTACTTTCACACATTCCTTATTTTATTGCTCGTTTTCTCCAAAATTGGTAGACATTAATGTTAATTAGAAAAAAAAGGGCAGTCTAGTTTTTCTTTCGAGATAAATAAGAGTGATAATTTCTTAAATTTCTTCATTCTATACATCAGATTGCATTTTATACTCACCATTCCTCTTTATAGAAATCACAAATAGTATATCTTGTTGTATTTCCATATTTTTTTAAAAATTAAAAGCGGCTTTTGAAACATTTAGCATTGCAAACAACAATTTACTCATCCAAGTACAAGCACTTGAATGTAAAATGAAATAAGTTTAAAGTCCATCTTGTTATTTATCATGTTCTTTTTTCTTTTTTTCTTTCTTTCTTTCTTTCTTTCATTAGGGAAATAAACAACGCAAAAACACTTCCTCAGCTGGACAGCGTAACTGTACAGGTCTGAAAATAATAACAAATATCTTTATTTGACCTGATAAAAAAGGTTAAGGTAACGATGGTTTTCTCCGATCAAAGTATTAAATGCTATGCAAGAAAAATTTCTATGGATTAAAAATAGTCCATATTGCAAAAGGTCAAGTCAGGTCAACAAAACAAACTGCTGAAAAATGACCATTACAGTACATTAAAAAATCGTGGTAAACTAATTTACTTACAGAATTTTTCAGTGCAGACTAGAAGAAGACGATTGTTGATACTTTGTCAATCCGAATGCCCCTCAGAGGTTAAGCGGCAGAGTGATAAACTGCAGTCAACAGACTGGAGAATAAAAGGGCTTTATTTTACTTCAATTCTACATATTTGATTTGAAGGAAAGAGAGAGGTGAAATGAACCACCAGTGTCAAAAACAACTGATGTTTTCATGGCACAACAAAGGTTTTTCAAAGCAAACATAGAAAGGCATGTTTAAAAGGTAAGACTATTCTATTTAAAATCCCTGCAGTAACTAAATGGATAAGCTACATTTTTAAGTAACTTCAATAAACTAGGAAATAGATGTCAATACCAACAAGAGTAGTACGTGTCCTCGCGAGAAGAATGCGTAAAAATGTATTCTTTTGGCATTCAGAATCAATTTTTCGGAGTTTTCTATGCACCACAATTGCGAAATGATAAATATTCTCTTGAAAATGCTTTCACTCAATTTTCAGATAGGATTCATAGTAGATATTTTTTATTGGATTAATTTTACATTCGCAATTATGTGAACAACCTTTTAGTAAAGACATTTGTCACGCAAGTATTTTTCTGTATTTTTCCATGGATTGATAATCACTTTCCAGAAATATTTATTTAATTCACGAATAAACAGTTTTCTTTTTTGATGAACCTACACACAAGGACCAGTCCAACTTTTTCATTGTTTGTAGAGTTTCGTAGTAATCTTGTTATCGGAATGTTTTATTTGAAAGTTACCACAGACCTGAGAGCATGCGCAAGACAAATGGATTGCCAGAATTTTCACAAGTCGCCCTTGCGAACAACAATGAATAGAAATAATTTATGACTATACCGCAGTTGTCCTTGCTCCGCTCGGACTGAAAAAAATCTCAAGAGATCTAGCTCTGACGATTAACTTTGTCACTCACCAATAGAAATATGAAATTCGGTACGAACAAAACATTTGATCTTCACAATCAACAAGTACAAAGATCTTAAGAAAATAAATTCATCTCTTGTTGCCTGGTCCAAATCCTTGTCTCTGGTATGATAATCTGAGCTCACTTACTTGTAAGTTCCACTTTAACTACGCTGTTTCTGAATACAAAAAAAAAAAATTTCTAAACCTTCAACTACCAAAGACGGTATTTCCATGCAATATTACTTTCCTTTGCAATTTTCTCGCCTTATAGCCACACATCTACAATTCTCTCCAACACTTGCTTCATTAAAGGCTATTGAGCTGCTTTCTAAAATAAGATTGATCTAGCCAATCAAAATTCTGGAAATACCTACTTATCCATTATTTAGCCGGTCGACACACACTAAACATATAGTTTTT
>RDPX01000262.1:720521-749453 GCA_003991215.1 Morbakka virulenta
AGAGATAGATAGATTGAGCGTCAGTAAAGGTCATCACTGGTGATGGGAGGGTCCATATTGTTTTCAGAGAGGGCAATTATACCTGGAGACAAATTTTTTCCAAACAAATCCAACATCATTAAATTTGCAACGCAGACCACATATTTTAGTAAAGCATATAGGAAAGGGTTTGGATGAGATATAAGAGCCTGGTTCATATTTGTTAAACAAGTACTGAGGGTTGGCAAAAAGGATGAGTAAATAGACCTATTAATTATAGAACCCACCCAACGTCGAAGCAAGAGCAAAGTTTGACACCTCTATTAACGCCAAATATTAGGTGTAGCCTCGAGATATTCTTGCCAGAAATAGGTACAATGACACTCAAATATGCGCCACATGCCACTGCACATACATCAGATTAATGTAACTGTTGAGAGAGCAGCCTCGATGAATTGGATCTCAAAGGTCTGGCTCCTGTACTACCACTAGACTGTCTAACAATCAGAAAGCTGCTAATAAAGCTTCCTTTACTGACGTGAAGGTAGTCACAGCAACAGAATACAACCCAGGCCCCTATACAGGGTAAATTCAAATAGTCGGCAAAAGACAATTATTTGTCTACAATGAAGACAAGGACAAAGTACCTTCACGTCAGTTTTATAGAAAGAAAGTGGTATTTTGCTACTCTTAAAGCTTTTGTTACT
The DNA here is from genome assembly GCA_003991215.1 of Morbakka virulenta. NCBI lineage: Eukaryota > Metazoa > Cnidaria > Cubozoa > Carybdeida > Carukiidae > Morbakka > Morbakka virulenta. Next base: position 721,208 of record RDPX01000262.1, read on the forward strand.
TAGACACCCTTTTTATGTGAATTTGGAAAGAGAGTTTTCCTTCTCCTAGATGATCTGTTTACCAAGCATGCATGCATACCCTATACACGCGACTCCACTGATTTCAAGGCACCAGTGACACATCTGTTCTCCTTTCACTATCAATTAAAAAAGATGTCGCTGGGCTTAAAGACCAAACCATACGTAAAGGCCAGGAGCTGGACTAGACTGCCAGAAGCAATCAAAGATCCACACCATTAAGATCAATTTTTAGTAGTGTGAGTTTAGGGACACATGCTTGTTTGGCTGCGAAGGGGTTTAAACAATCGCTTGGTAAAATTATCTACTTTACAAAAACATTACTCATAAACAATCCAAAGTTTAAATTTCCTGGATTACTAATGGATTTGTCAACTAAAAAGTTTGCCGTACATAACTTAAATATCACAATGAAAATCATGAAAACAAAAAGGATTGACGTTGGTCGGAAAATTTTTACTGGCACTCATCTGGACCAAGACACCAGAAGAAGAAAACGCCAGTCAAGTGAGTTTTTATGGATACGGAAAATAAGAGAGGATCGAAAAGCTCGACACTTTTTATAATTGACGAAAGGAAAGAGAGGGATTGATGAAACCCCTAGATTTTTTAGACTGTGTCTAATACAATTGAAGGCCATAAACAATTTTTAATTTTTCCTACAAATAGGAGAGGGTGATAGTTAAATATGAATTGTCTCTAATGCTCCTAAATGAAAGGCAGACCTGGCTCTGCCAATTAATTTGAATTATTTTAGCTCGAAATTTTCATTACACACAGCAGTGGATGCTGTGTATAGCAGAATGACAATTAACAATTTTGTGTAAAGTCCTGCACTTTTGGGGGGACTGAACTCGATCAACACTAAGTGTTTCTCTGTAAACACCAGGCATGTGCTGTTTTATTCTATCGATCTATGTTAAAGACATACAGTTTACATACCTGGGATATACTGGCACTTTAAACACTTAAAGCTCTTGCAAAAACCAAAGTTTGTACTTCTAGTAGGGGCATCGAAATCAGGGATGGCAATATTATAATGATTAGGCCAAAAGCATTGCAGATCTGTTCAAAGATTTAGAAGAAGACATTGGTGAACCAAAGGTATTAAAAACTTAAGTCTGAGTGGCTATTGACAAGATAACATAGAACTAAACAACAGGACATGATAATATTGTCACTGAGGTTATGCAAGTGGTAGAAGATTTTGGAGTTGAAAAAGTTATTGAAAAAGCTAGCAGAACTGTCAGCCACTTCTGCGAGCCAGCGCCAAAAGCCATAACTACCCTAAGCGATAGACAGCCACAGACAGAAAAGCCGTAGCTGCTAAAGGCTAAAGAGAAACAAAAAGTGGGGTGTAGTCCAAATATTGTATGGAAACTGGAGAGTGAAATCCAAAGAAGGGGAAGGGACTTATTTTGAATTCAATTTTGCACGCATTTAATAGAAACACATCCAAACAAATAAGGTAGCTTTGGAGTCCCTGATAATTGAACTTCTGTATGCCATAGCTTTTGCTGCCGTAGGAATATTCCTTTATTTTCTATCATCAAGCCGCAAAGAATTTTAAAACAATTTAAATCAACGTCTGTCTGTAAAAGAATATTTTCCCCCCAATCAAGCAAGAACAAAGAGATCCTGACAAAAACTCGCCTCATTTGTGCGAATTTCATTTTCAATTTTCTTTTATTTTGTTTTGGAAAGATTTTCGACAGCATGGCTTTTCTTTATTTCCGTGGAGCATTCATATTGTTTTCAACATTTCTCTTTAAGCAATGCTCTCATTTCTTCACACAGATGCAAAATTTCTAAAGACCTGCCGCCATTAATATATCTGAAAGGAAGAATTGTCATATGGGCTTGTTGTTACTTGTTAGTAAAGAGCGGTTGTGGAAGTGACGAATCCACATGGCGGGAAACTTGTCCTGCCTTCAGTTAGTAAAAGTTTATGGTACCATAGAGAGATTAAATATGTCGATAGCCAAGTTTTATGGCCCAATATTCAAACACCAGGCCGGTTAGGCATTAAAAAAACCTCCGTCTCACCTATGGACCCAAACAGGCCTGTTCAAAACCTAAACAATTTTTCTTGTTATTCTGCAAGACTTGGCATGAAAATATTGAATTTCTTAATTACTACTTAATAAGCCAAACTGGGAGATCCAAAAAGTCAATATTTTCTTCTTCGTCGTCACGAACTTCTTTCGAAGAACAACAGTAATAACAACTCTTTCAACTGGAAGACCTGTGTTAGCCTGAAGCAAAAAAGAGAGTATTGGTTAAAGAGAACAATGTTGTTTAGTGTCAAAATGTGACAGATTAAAACCAAAATAACTCTGTCTCAGTTTCATTTAACTACCAAGCAACTTTCCCAGGTTACTTACAGAAAATCCCCACGAGCCCCGGCCGAAAATATATAACACCCTCCCGCAATACATTTCAGCTAGGTGGCGAGCTTGACTGGATTTTTGTGGCTGTATTGTGCAAATTACCGTTACCCACCTGTGACCTGCCTTGAGAAGTTGAGAATTCCTTAATTCTTGAAAAACTTCAATAAAAATGGTCAGTTGTAGTAGGTATTATGATACACATTTTTAGGCAGCATAATGACTTTCCAAGAATGTCATGCAGCAAACTACTGGTGAACAAATTAAACATATGTAAATATGAAATGTGATAAACATTAAAAACAACACATTGCAATGTCAATTTGTTAAAATGCAAGCCTGATTAATTGAAGTTAAAAATTGGACTGAATAATTGAATTATTTTGTGTGCACAATTAATTGATTGAGATTGTATGGGGTTGCATTGAATTTGATGTACATTACTAGGTCGTTGATTTGACTATAACCTATGATAGACTTTGCCACTGTCTCTGCTACAATGACTCCCACCCCATGGTTGTATTCCTCGCCCTCTTCCTTTCCCCCGAGACAAACAATTTTCTTTTTTGATTAGAAACTACATTTCCTACTCCAATTGGTCTCGCAAATGCCCATAATTTGAATATTACAGCGATCCATTTTGTCACATACAGTCTTGAGCTTTCCGAGTTCCTTCATTTTCTTGACGTTCCATTATTGAGAGGTTTTCTAAGCTGGGTTCTTCCAGTGGCCCACTTTTCAATATCAGCCTGGTCGCTCACTGTACAATGCGATCCAAGCGACGGATGATGTGATATGGTTTTCTAGGTTTTGTAGTCATGACGGAAGCAGTAGCCTGGAGTTGTGGATAGTGGTGGTAGAGATCCCAACGTTCTTTCCACCACCGCAGTCCCTATACTAGGGAACTGCACCCAGCCGTCCTGTTTATCGGGTCTTCCACCTAACTGTACCATAGACTAGCCGTTGATCGTACCAGAGTGACTCTTTCACCTGGATGTATCATCCGGTGAGCTGCTGCCCTGGCCTTCACCGTAACCCTGATAAGAAAGCTTTGGGGTTACTCGACTTACCCAAAGTCTACCCCAATACTACACAGGGAAGATGTTATTACATACAACTGCAAGACCTCAACGAAGAACAGATGCTATAAAAAAATTTGTACATGCCGGAAGTATGGAATGCCGCACCTATAATCACGTGGTGGTGCCGAGGAGAAGAGTGCACAAAGTATGATGTAAGTCTAACTTGATAAATGAAGTAACAGCATGAGCATGTACATATGATCTGGCCTTATCGGAAAGATAACAATGCTAGCCATATTAGACTGAATTTGAGATTTTGGTTTGAAAGAAGATATTCCTATAGATGTTAGAGAAAATCTATTTTTATTATTCTTAATGATGTTTAAGTAAATATTAATAATAACACAGAAGTAAGATTTAAACAAAGAAAGATTTATTAAATAAGGCTTTGTTCAAAACATATTTGTAAATTTAATTAATAAAATATATAACGACAGTTTTTTTTCTGGGCCTTTTAAAGGCTCAGCATATTCAAACCCTTTTTATCATAAGAAAGAAATTTGGGGAGAAAATAATGTATTACACCAGTAAGGCATAAACTTCTCTATGCAATATGAATGGTTTCACATTGAATTGATATTTGCCATATTTTATATCATACAGGTGTTAAGTGGGTCAAATTTTTCGACCAGTCGTTGATCTGATCCCTTACCAAATGGACTCATGNGTCTTAGTTTCATTTAACTACCAAGCAACTTCCCAGGTTACTTACAGAAAATCCCCACGAGCCCCGGCCGAAAATATATAACACCCTCCCGCAATACATTTCAGCTAGGTGGCGAGCTTGACTGGATTTTTGTGGCTGTATTGTGCAAATTACCGTTACCCACTTGTGACCTGTCTTGAGAAGTTGAGAATTCCTTAATTCTTGAAAAACTTTAATAAAAATGGTCAGTTGTAGTAGGTATTATGATACACATTTTTAGGCAGCATAATGACTTTCCAAGAATGTCATGCAAGCCTGATTAATTGAAGTTAAAAATTGGACTGAATAATTGAATTATTTTGTGTGCACAATTAATTGATTGAGATTGTATGGGGTTGCATTGAATTTGATGTACATTACTAGGTCGTTGATTTGACTATAACCTATGATAGACTTTGCCACTGTCTCTGCTACAATGACTCCCACCCCATGGTTGTATTCCTCGCCCTCTTCCTTTCCCCCGAGACAAACAATTTTCTTTTTTGATTAGAAACTACATTTCCTACTCCAATTGGTCTCGCAAATGCCCATAATTTGAATATTACAGCGATCCATTTTGTCACATACAGTCTTGAGCTTTCCGAGTTCCTTCATTTTCTTGACGCTCCATTATTGAGAGGTTTTCTAAGCTGGGTTCTTCCAGTGGCCCACTTTTCAATATCAGCCTGGTCGCTCACTGTACAATGCGATCCAAGCGACGGATGATGTGATATGGTTTTCTAGGTTTTGTAGTCATGACGGAAGCAGTAGCCTGGAGTTGTGGATAGTGGTGGTAGAGATCCCAACGTTCTTTCCACCACCGCAGTCCCTATACTAGGGAACTGCACCCAGCCGTCCTGTTTATCGGGTCTTCCACCTAACTGTACCATAGACTAGCCGTTGATCGTACCAGAGTGACTCTTTCACCTGGATGTATCATCCGGTGAGCTGCAGCCCTGGCCTTCACCGTAACCCTGATAAGGAAGCTTCGGGGTTACTCGACTTACCCAAAGTCTACCCCAATACTACACAGGGAAGATGTTATTACATACAACTGCAAGACCTCAACGAAGAACAGATGCTATAAAAAAAATTGTACATGCCGGAAGTATGGAATGCCGCACCTATAATCACGTGGTGGTGCCGAGGAGAAGAGTGCACAAAGTATGATGTAAGTCTAACTTGATAAATGAAGTAACAGCATGAGCATGTACATATGATCTGGCCTTATCGGAAAGATAACAATGCTAGCCATATTAGACTGAATTTGAGATTTTGGTTTGAAAGAAGATATTCCTATAGATGTTAGAGAAAATCTATTTTTATTATTCTTAATGATGTTTAAGTAAATATTAATAATAACACAGAAGTAAGATTTAAACAAAGAAAGATTTATTAAATAAGGCTTTGTTCAAAACATATTTGTAAATTTAATTAATAAAATATATAACGACAGTTTTTTTTCTGGGCCTTTTAAAGGCTCAGCATATTCAAACCCTTTTTATCATAAGAAAGAAATTTGGGGAGAAAATAATGTATTACACCAGTAAGGCATAAACTTCTCTATGCAATATGAATGGTTTCACATTGAATTGATATTTGCCATATTTTATATCATACAGGTGTTAAGTGGGTCAAATTTTTCGACCAGTCGTTGATCTGATCCCTTACCAAATGGACTCATGATAAACTGCAAAAAGTTGAATTTCATAGTTGAATGTAAACAACTATCAGAAAGTCTAAATTGTTTAGACAAAGAACCATTTCGACCATGTCAAATACTAAATAATCGAGATGCCAGTAAATAATCGACCACATGTCAAATACTAAATAATCGAGATACCAGTGAAATACCTAGAACAATATTCTAGGAAAGTATTTCACTGGCATCTCGATTATTATTGTGTGAAATATTTACCATTTGTTGTATTTAAATAGGCTTTCTTGTCAATCTAGTGGGCTTGTTTTGCTTTTTACGGATATCTCGCTTTTTCAATGATTTGTAGTAAGTCCATTTTTACCGAAAGCTCTGGGTTGTAAAGTGTTACACTTGCATGTCCTAAAATACCAACTAGCAATAAAGCAAAATCAATTGGATTTTTTGTTGTCACACAAAGGATTATGAATATAAATGTGACAAATTTCGAGATTTTCGAGAAAAGTATTTTGCTTGTTGTGTTCAACTATCAATGCCAGCGATCAAATAGTGTTTTAGTAGGTAAATAATTCAAATATGAGATGACTCAAAGTTTTGAAACTGAAGTGTTTTGAAATATGTTACCAGTTCTTTACATTATACACATGTTTTTGTAAACTGTTTGTAAACGTCTCTCGTCGAGTGGCAACAATTGTTTTCCTTTACTCGACATATTTGAGTTTAATTTTATTATTGATTTTATTACTAATTTTTTAAAATAATGTAGGTGTTTAAATGAAGTAGGTTTTTCTCTCGCTCAAGTATTAATCTACAGAGTGAAGATTTAACATGTCGGTCAGCATGACTACCAATAGGAAAGGACAGAATTTGTCGGAAGAGTAAGTAATTGGTGGAAAATGAAAATTTTTAAACATGTTCGTGGAAAATTGAAAAGAAGGAAATCTTTGAAATTGCACATTTTTGTTTCGTGTTTTCATGTTTTATTTCAAGAAAACAATAAAAGGACTTATTACAAACATGTAATCCAGTGAAATAATCAAGTCTTTAATCTATATCACAAGTTGCAGAAAGTGTCACCCTGCAAAATTTTCTTTGTTTTATACTAAAAAGGATACACTTAAAAAGCAATTAATTTTTAATGAACAGAAGAATTATAAAAAATTATAGAAAAATTTATACCACATATGTACGTAATACTGATGCTTACTCAATTTTTTTTCCAAACTAGTAAGACCCATTATGGTAGACATACTAAACTATAAAGTCTTGCCAACGTATGCCTCAAAAACTTATCAAATGCTGCAGTCAAAAGGAAGGAAGCCCTCAGTACAGGTAGATCAAAAAAACCAACTTGAGATTATTGCGGTAAATATAAATAATGTAAGCTCCTTAGATACGACATCGACTGAGTGTAAATATGTTAAACTTAGCACCCAATTCTTCTCCGGAGACACAAAAAATACAGAAAAGAGCTGAGCAAAATAAACAGCAACATAAAACCTGTGTATGATTAACTGAAGTCCGAAAATAATGTTGAAGATGCAAAATTTGCTTGTTAATAAGCTTAACTCAAATAAGGGTTCAAGAGCTGAACATAATACCAGGACTTCTAAAACAAAAGCTTTGAAGAAAATTGGCAGATACTTTTTATCTCGAGTTAAATAGTAATGTATTAGCCAGCGTTACAAAGTACACGGATCACAATTCAGTTTCTTATTGGCTGATCGTAGTGAACTTTATTAGAATCTTGGAAAATTTCGTCTTATCCCATTAAATTCAACTTAACTCAAAAACAAAAACTGACAGCATGGTGTTTGCAATAGATGTCTTTTCAAACACGGCACCATGTGATTGGCCGCCGTTTGTTCTTACTAATCAAGACAGAGAATGCTGGATAAGATTTGGTGTCCCACTCGTTCACTTACACAATCTTCTCATTTTAAAGGGAGAACTTTTGATCTAGTATAATAAGATTGTAGTCTTAGAAAAGGGTAATTTTTATGTTTTTATGGAACAATGTGAATAACGTTTATTATCTTTACGACACCCTTTCTCTCGGGGGGATGATGGCAACCTTCTCGTGGTCCCCACCGTTAGTACCTGCCTTGCAGGGAAGCTAATGCCATTACCCGAACGACAAAGACATTGGAAATCATAACTGTACTGCTTGATCATGAAGAAACTTCTCGAAAAATCGGGCAGGCATATCGGGAACTAAATGTGAAGTTATACAAAACATCGCCATGAAAAATTCAGTTTCTGTCCTCTTGTTCCAAGAAACACACACTACCAACAATGACAAAATCAAGATCTATGGCTACACGCTAATCGGTGCTGTTCACGACAACAAGCACGGTATTGCTACCCTCGTCAGTGGTTAACCATCAGGATTAACGACGATATAACGATTACCAACATCTACAAACCACCGAATTCTCCATTTGTACCGCCCCCTCTTTATGGCCACCCATTCATTTATTCATGGGACTTCAACTGCCACCACACCTCTTGGAGCTATCGAAAGAATGACCACGATGGTGAAGCCCTCTACGAGTGGGCACGTACAATGGACCTCAAGTTACTTTACGATCCTAAACAGCCCAAATCATTCGACTCAGCTGCATGGGGTACTTCCACCAACCCAGACCTTTCGTTCTACTCATCGGATGCAAGCAGTTCATCGCCACACCCAGCACCCAGTCCACAAAATCGGTGGAAGCTTTCCCAAGTCGCAACATCGTCCGACCATACGAATATATATATATACCCTTTCTATCTTCTGACTATGAAGAAAAGCTTGAAATAAAAAGACCAGGGCCTTATCAGCCGAAGGAACTTCCCACCAAATAGTCGGCCTAGCATTTAATTCAAGTTTTTTAAGAGTTGGCTATCGATCATTGCGAGTAAAAAATGTATATTTTGTTTTCCCTTTCTTTTAAAAATGTAAAGAAAGATTCAAAGAAAGATTCCCCAAGCACAAAATGTGGTCAAGTTATATAACTAATCAACTCCAACTCAAGACATTTGAATGAATTAGTATAGCTTTCTCTCCGAATGAAGNCCCAGACCTTTCGTTCTACTCATCGCATGCAAGCAGTTCATCGCCACACCCAGCACCCAGTCCACAAAATCGTGGAAACTTTCCCAAGTCGCAACATCGTCCGACCATACGAATATATATATATATATATATATATATATATATATATACCCTTTCTATCTTCTGACTATGAAGAAAAGCTTGAAATAAAAAGGCCAGGGCCTTATCAGCCGAAGGAACTTCCCACCAAATAGTCGGCCTAGCATTTAATTCAAGTTTTTTAAGAGTTGGCTATCGATCATTGTGAGTAAAAAATGTATATTTTGTTTTCCCTTTCTTTTAAAAATGTAAAGAAAGATTCAAAGAAAGATTCCCCAAGCACAAAATGTGGTCAAGTTATATAACTAATCAACTCCAACTCAAGACATTTGAATGAATTAGTATAGCTTTCTCTCCGAATGAAGGTAGTCGCTAGCCAGTCCAGCGATATAATAGAAAAGTGGATTATAATTGCAAAGTTTTAAGTGAAATAATAAATTGCATCAAATTCCGTGGCACTTATGAACTCCTCCTTAGAAAACATGACGAAAATTAGAACTCGCCTTAACAATATGTGTTTCAAGGGCGTTTTAAATTGATTTCACTATTGGATAGCGAACGTACGGATCATCTTCAGTATTCTTAAGTCTTTAAAAATACAAGCCATGAAATTAAAACTGAATTATTAGACTGTATGTTTGATTTATTATTAAGAAAAGCTCCACTAAGATACATAAGCAACTTCATTTGACTCTACTAAAGGCAATGATACAAAGGCTATTTCTTGCGTCACGCAACTTGTTTTCACTCATAGATCTATAATTCCACTGATAATGTTAAAAACTCACGCTAAACTTATAATAGTAGAACTAGAAGATTTTAATAACAAAATTATAAATAAATTTGGAACGTTAAAAATTGAAAGAATGGTCTTTCTTGAACTGGATTGATTCAAATTGCTTTTTACGTATTACGTGTGTTTGCTCTTTGGTATACATACTTTCCTTCTTATAATTATTTTCTCACTATATGTCGTAGTAGACTTGCCATTGCCATGAGGTTTTGAGTGCGTGAGGCCAAAAATAGACACTGTTCTATGTAATGTACCAGGAAATTAATTAAAATGACTTATTGTATTAGAAGGTGTCAATAAACATATACCGCGCATATGAGTAATGACGTCATTATTGTGACATGCCACACCCACAGAAACTATCACGAGCTCCACTGAGGATAATGGGTGTAGGGAAAGTCTAATCATAAAATTTCCAAGTTGTAAACCAAGCTCTTCATACATGTAGGTCATGCAAAACAAACGATCCATTTGTGAAGAAATATTGTCATTCAAAAAGCAATCATTAAAAAAAGGTATGTGAGATAAGATGAAGAGGAAGAATACACCAAAGCCAAGCGTAAATAAAGGCGATTCTTTAATAAGGGAAAGATTATCAAGAATAGAAAATCAGTGATTAAAAATATGATGCCAAGATAGTCCTCAGGAGCTTAGAAAATTACAAGTGCTTGTTTAAAATGGTGTGGAAATATGGAAGCCTACCTTGAAAACTTTACGTTTTGAGTAACCAGGCAGTTTGATTACAAACTGGCAATGACCCTTTCTAAAATGTACCTTGTCGTCTTCTAAATCTTCAATATAGTTTTAGGTACAGTTTTAATCCAATTAAGGTATTTATGTATTTTTGAGGCAATTTTTGCAGTTTCTAGGTAGTATTCGTATTTTACATGGCATCAGCCAACATATGGCTGACTGACTCATAAATATAGGGTACGAGAAATAAAAACAGCAAAGGCTTTCTATTCAGGTTTTAAGTTGAGAAACAGTATTGACTCCAAATAAAGATATGATGAACAAGTTTATAAAAGAATTGCTGATCGTGCTGGAAGCCAGAAACCATTAATAATACTAAATTATGTGCTAGAAAAAAAGGAAGGAAAGAAGAGACAAAAAAGGAAGCAAACAATTAAAATATCCACAGAAACATTATCTATCAAACCCCCAACAAAGTAGATTGCGGAAAAGTTTCTTTTCGGTAAAGGCAACAAAAAGGTGGTTTCTCACTTTTGATTTGACTGCTAAAAGCAATTATCCATGATATGGTAGGTACTGATATGCACTATCTCATCAAAATCCAATTTTTTTATTTGAATCTTTATCCGTAATTTTTCAAAACAACAAGTTGCTTAAACTTACCTTTCAGCTGTTCAAGGCTTGTTTGGATGATCACGTCGCAAGCGTCTAAAGTGGGTGTAAGTCGAAGAGCAGCAGCTGGAACATAAATATTAATGTTGTTAAAAAAAATTCTTTATACTCGTAAATTTCGTAACATTAAAATTTCAAGTTGCTACGTCTTAAATAACTATTACTTGTCAACGGTACTTGCACAGCGCTGCTTTAATTCCACTGCATCAACGAAAGAATATTCAATACCTTTGAAAACATCTTTGGACAAAAACATTTCTTCAAGTTAATATGCTTGACTTGATCGTCAGTTTTTAATTATTCCTTTCCTATTTAGCAGGACTTCTTCTTCTTCTTCTTCTTTCTCTTTCGGCTGCTCCCGTCAGGGGTCGCCACAGCGGATCATGCATCTCCATTTGGTACGGTCCTCAGCGTCCTCTCTTCTCACTCCCAACGCCATCATGCCCTCTTCAATTGCATCCATGTAAAGTCTCCTTATTGGCAGGACTCACTTCTCAATTATACCTAAAAAACTGAACTTGATAATCATACCTTCGATGTTGTGTCTGAATTTTTTTATTTATGAAGTTTAAATAGGTCGGAGTTACCCCTGAGTGATTCAGAAAGTAGTAAAAAAGCAGTCTGGAAAAGAATTAATGCATTAGTCAATTTCAAACAGCAATAACATGAAGCTGTTTGGTGATCCTAGAAGATCTAAAACATCTCTTTTTACCATCCTGTAAAATTCTTTAAGAGACGTAACACATACAGATACAAATATAGACACTAAGATTTCTATTTAACCATACTATTTTATCAGGTTTTCGAAAATAATAGTGTAGAAGTCATCAAATACTCAACATCTACTATTTTTATCATAGTACTTTCCCAACACTTCTTATTTCTTGACACTACTTTTTTAAGTCCCTGATTTTCTGATGATACTTCCTCAAAATTCGTATGTGAACAGAATTGATTAACGAAACTGAGACCGAATAGGATCAAAATATGGGTTTCTTCAAAAGTTGGGATGCTTTGGAAGTTCCAAATCCGTGTTTTTGATACTGGCTTTGTTTAATGCTCTCTGTCCACTTTGTTGATAATTTATAGATGATATCTATGGAAGTCTTATCAAATGCTGCCAATGAAATATTCAGTATATAGCTTATGAATTTCGTTGGTAGAAAAAGATGACGTAAGGAAATGGCAGTGTAACTCAGAGTAATAGTTTCGTGGTTTGTAGGTATTTGCAGCATTTTGTCTCTTGTCAAAATGCTCAAATCTCTTACGAAATGACAAGGGTTGTCAAAAAATTGGCTAGCCAGGGTTCAAGTTTTAATTTCTTCTAAATTTACTATAAAATAAAAATATAGTAAAGTAATATTTAAATAGTAAATATCTTTACTAATTCTGAGGAACTTCTTTGAATTGATACATATATATATATATATATATACATACATATATATACATACAAATATATGTATGTTTGCATGTATTTATGTATGTATGTATGTATGTATGCATCAATGTATGTAGCAAGTCTGGATAAATCACTTAAAGAAATAAATTAACATGCAGTAATTCCATTAAACATTGGCGAAGAATCAAGAATTAGCCCTTTGCCGGTTGCAGGGTACGCCGCTGATATTATTTTTGAAAGTTTAAAGGAAAAGGTAATTAAAGAGATGGTATAAAAATAGATAGATTCAACTTCCGAAGCTGGAGTTGTCATACGGCCCGAATAGTGCGCAACTTTTTGCGAACGAAGGTACGAAGCTAAAAGTGATCGCGAAACCAGAAACGACAATTAACGATGAATAAAATACAAGTATACAAAAGACATGAATCGGTTAGCTACCTTAGAAAAGCTCTGAATGGTGCAGGTGAAGAGGAAAAGCACGTTCTGGACATCATCAAAGCGTATAGTGATACTTAGATATCCCAGGCACCGTTTACTTATTGTCATTGAACATATAGAGAAATTGCAAAATAAAGGATGGTCTCGTCACTTTATGGTACAAAGGCAAAGATTAAAGTTCTACCTTGCAACTACACTTTGTCTACATGGTATCCAGGCCAATCTCCAGCTTGCACAATTGATGGTTATCGTCTTGAATCTTTGTCTCATATTTGAATTGAATGGATGTACAGAATTCAAAAACAGTTATGTCGCTGGGCAGGGTCGGATCGTTGAGAATATTTCGAGGAAGATACCAAGAGAGTTACAGACAGTTTTCATCAACAAAACCATACAAACATATCTTGCTGATACTGTTAGTCCGAACACAAGTGGATCAGCTCTGAAACCTGATTTCATAGTTAAAAAAGGGAAGAACAGTAATAATAATGGATGTAGCTTACCCGTATGACCCTTAATAATGCATATGAAGATAAAATAAGGAAATACAAAAAAGTGTTACAAAGTTTGCTAAATTCCAAAAGATTTAAGTGTTTAGTTGACTCAGCCATTATTAGATCACTGGGGTCTGTTCACTCCAAAGCATTAGCCGTGTTGTTGAATTTTGAAATCAAAAAAATCTTAGATATAGAAAGACTCATCAATAGTTAAGGAAAAGTCGAGTCTCTTCTCCTGCCCAGCCATCGTGCCTTAATTATGAAACTTAAAGGAATATTGGACACCTACCAGTATCTTTAGCTAACTCAGTTCAATAAGAATAAATATGCTTATATATATGTATGCACTTATATATGTATGTATGTATTTATGTATTTATGTATGTATGTATGTATGTATGTATGCATATGTATGTATGTGTGTATATATGCATACTACGTTTGAATCTTCTTGGATTAGGGGAGAGGTTTGTTACCACTAAAACGCTCACAGAGACAACCTCTTGATACCCCCAAAACCACTATTTTCAACACCAAATAGATATATACACAGAGGGTCCAAAATCCCAATATTTGAACCTCCAAAAATCCTGTATTTTTTACCCAAAAAAAATGTTCAAGAGATACGAAAAGGGATTCACCTGGAACTGCAGTTCTCGAGTTCTCGAACGAGTTAACAAGTTTGAAAACTTTTTGAAAAGTTAAGAACGTTGAAAAGTCTTTCAGAGGTTATTGTCGTTGAATTTTCTCAGGAAAGTTATTTTCATGTTATGAATCACCCAATAGTTGAACGTTGATTGACTATACAAACTAGACTATGTAAACACCAAACACGAAGTGAATTCACGTGCCAGCATTAGATAAGACATTTAATTTGGTCAATGTCATGACCTAGTTGCTCTAACTGGTATACGTAAACATCTTATTTTGAGACGTCATTAACTGGCCCATCTGCACATGTACTGTATAACATTCTACTTTTTAGAGTCATAACGTCAAAAAACGCTTTTTAAAATAATTTCTCAAACATTATTTAGGACCATCATTATATATATATATATATATATATATATATATATATATATATATATATATATACATATACATATACGAATATTTTAATAACCATTAATTAATTTTTTCTCATTGTTTCCTGTCCCTCTACAAACGCCTTTTGGACCCTTTCTTTATTTGTTTTCTCTCTCAACTCTCTCTTTCCATAACAATAATTCTTTTCTAGCTCTAAGACAGCAACAAATTCCTCCTGACTTACTTTTCTATCCGTAACTAACTTACTTGTCATTCTTTTTAGCTTTAATAAAGTATTTTTAGCTATTTCAGGAGTACTCAAGTGCTTAATTTGTTTAGTGGACAGTTTGTTTGACATAAATGAAAATCCCGTGCCTACTAATGTAGATATTCCACCAATCGATGCCTCCAGCAAATGTACTGACAGCAGCAGAACCTCTATCAAACGCTATCGTACTTGAGTCATAACTGAGTCCAGTAAATACTTTTTTACCTTCCCCATATTTTCCAGCAAGTTGTTTATATTTCACTATTTCTTCTTTAATTTCTTTTTCAAGCGTTAATATTTTAGAATACCTATATTCATCAGGGTTTTCTGGCAACTCAGGGTATATCTCTAGAGCGCTAGGTTCTTTAATTTTCATATATTTAGGCAAATATAATAATTATTATTTAAAGGCTGCAAAGCACACGAACATTAAAATCGCTAGATGTCGTAGAATATGCTCCAAGTGTTCCATTGACTTTAAGTGTGATTGAATTGTTTTCCCATGTCAGCGATAGACTTTCACCATTAGTCTCTGGAACTGTTGTAATTAAATTGCAGTTACCTGGTGCACCAACTCTTTTACCACACATAAAACAAGCCGCTGGATCGGAACCTTCTCACTTTTTGAGACATGTTCTTCCATTGACCCGCAGTTGGTGTAATAACACTTAGTGCTTATTCGCCTAATTCATGTGACACTGTGACTTTGTTTTTTAACTCCATATGCCGTTAAATCAAGTCCGGAAATGTTTACCTTTCCTGATCCTGTCGCATTTAAGTTAATATTTTGATTTTCTCTAGCATTAATAGAAACCGCTCCGGAAGCCGAAATCAAAATACGCGGTTCAGAACCTTGAGATAAAGTAGTGGCTTTATTGATACCAGTGTCAACACAAATAGCTCTATTTTGAAAAATAAAGCCTTTAATGTCATTTGACAGAATTTTAAAATTTTGGTGAAATACTGTACTCGTTGTCATCTACTCTCTATATTATAAATATATGAAAATAATAATTATTTAATTTACATATCTACGAATACAGAGTAGATCTCCGGCTTTTTTGTCTATTGTCTAATATGATCTGTTGTAAAATGTTACATATAATCCCTTCTTATCACTGTTTGTCATAAAAATTTGTTTGACTGTCGTTAACCTTTTGTCTAAAGTATCTAGAGTTACTGCTCCTGACTTTATTTTAAACCTTATAGGTAACCGTACTGTTACGTCTTTGTTAACTATAAGGCTAATGTCCTGTTGCCAGTATACATGCATAGTTTTCCCTTTTACTTCACAATCGTATTTTGATGGTATAAACTCCCAGTATATTGACATGTCTATATATATATATATATGCTGACATATTTTTACTGAGTAACGTTTAAAATATTAACGAGCTGAGGATAGGTATATCACTAACTATGGGGATTTTTTACTGATTATGTTTGAAAGTAAACCTTGGCCCTCCTTTGTATCTGTAAGGTCAAAAATATATCCTCCTTGTGACTGTAAATAGATACCGTTCCCCGTTTGTCCTGAAATTTTCTGAATGACCTGACTTGCTCCTTTGCCAGCAGTACTTGTCAGGGTTCCAATTCCAAGTGCAGGCAAAATTTTCTTAGCAATCATTAGTTTTGAAATACCTGATAAAAACCCTCGATCATATTTAGGCTCATCCGTGATATCATATAACTTATCATTTACCTTCAAGTAAAGACCTCCACCAGTCCGTAGTTTGAGACCTTCCCCAACCTTCATATACATTTCTTTGCCTACTGCAAAGCCACTACCGCCAGTTAAAGGCGAAACGTCACCAATTGCGGCTGGTATTAGAAATTAAAAGACCCTAAAGTCTTACTTTCTCCAATGTCCACTTGATAAGGTGCAGTAATTTCCAAATCTGTGGTTAATCTGCTATTATTGACGCTAATATTTATATATGATATGGCATTTACAAAGTCATAGTCCTTATTTGCTTTTATTACTCTCGTTACCTCTCAATTAATTTCGTCGATTTCACACGATCCAACTCCTAGCTTAACAGCAACCCACTTGGTGCCGTTATGACAATGACACTCGTTATTATCAAGAGTTATATTCATTATACAGTTAAAAGATGCTGATGTGATCAAGTGCGATTCCATGGTTACCTCCTAAGTTCACTGATGGGCCAAATGAACTAGATAACGTAGTACTTCTCGGCCTTTTGGCTAAGATCAAGTGTAGAGCTCTGGTCTCTCCTTGCTCAAGTCTTCGGCTATAGGGCCCAACCATGCAGAATAAGGGTCTCGAGATGCTTGAGCCTTGGCTGATGACCAACCCAAGAGGAAGGGCCTTCCCACAGAGGGTTCTGGAGGGCAATCCGTATGTCTTGCATTTTATGGTGTCTTGCGTGCTTTCTGTCCCACTTTTTCTTATCCTGTTGCTTCCTTTCGGGTCTTTCATAGGTGGAAATATGTGAAAGACAAAAATAGGCCCACTTCTTACCAGGAGTTCCATCAATGAAAGATTCAGTACTTTTTCCGATAAGAATGATGTCAAACCTTGACTTTGACTTTGTATTTTCTTGTATTTTTCTCAATTACTTCCTGATCTTTCTCCACGTCGCTATGTATACATGTATAAAAATTAAAATTTAATATACAAGGACTAGTCTGTTACCATCAGATTCTAGTTTCATAAATCGGTCACTGATTAGTGCAGCAAAGGCTCTCTTATTAGCAGGAACATTTGCACTAAGCTTTGCCATTATAGTAATTTCCGATAACGAATGTTTTACTCGTTCGAATTGTTTTGAAAGATCTACTACGTAGACAGGAAATAGAGTCTTTAACTCTGTCATATTTATACCAGGAGCACTAGTTACTCCTCTCTCAGTAAATTGCAGGATTTTCCACTTGATTGCCTTCTTTATTAGTATGAAATGCAAGTAATTAATATCTTGATACTTCTGATGCGCTTCTTGCAGCTGATCGCCACGTAAATGAGGTGTCTTGAGGAATTTCAAACCGACTACATGTCACACCTCTAATGCAATGTCAATCGTTTTTTGTTATTTTAAGCTTCAGAAGTTCTAAGTTAGTCTCGTCTGTTCCTAAATTATTTGGTACAAACCAGTAAACTTTTGATAATGTGACATTTCCTGCGGCTGCTCCATTAGTACGAAAAATCGCTTCATCTGCATTTGCCAAACGTACTAATGTCAGTAATCGAGTAGTACTAAATGCTAATCTATCGAAGTCTTTAAAGAAACCAAAAAGTCTCCTTAATGGAATACAAGATGAAAAGCTACCTATTGGATTTGAAGATAATATTAGGGATTTTCTACGTAAATAACCTGCAGTATTATTGGTTGCATTGGCGGTCACATAATTCTTTTTACCTCCACAATGTACAAGGGAGACAGTTTGATGATATGCATTATCTTTTGATAAATATGATAGCATATTTTGTACCTGTCCAGGATAATATATCGATTCTACTCCTTTTTCATTGATATAATATCGAATATTATTAAACAGATCTAAAATACTTTCTTTGACAAGAGTAACATTATCCGCTGCAGCATAAAGAAGAAGAGCGGCAGCATGACTTAATTCACCTCCTATCAGTAAATATGAACCACTCGGTCCTGTAAACACATTTTCATTTGTGATTTCTAATCTAATTTCACCAGCAGTATTATAATTATTGTCAACTGTTCTAATTTCTCTATGCTCATATTCTATGACTGCATTATCAATTATTGATTTTTCAAAGGATAAAATTTCACTTGTTACCATCTTCTATATAATAGAACATTATCAATAAATAAATAAATAATTAATACTAATATATGTTATTATTCCTGAACCCGATTTTAATGAATCAAGAAGTAATCGAGTTCTTGCGTATATGTCACTTACTTTGTTCATATTATTTACTTTGTTTATATTATTTACTTTGTTTATATTATTTACTTTGTTTATATTATTTACTTTGTTNAATTATTGTCAACTGTTCTAATTTCTCTATGCTCATATTCTATGACTGCATTATCAATTATTGATTTTTCAAAGGATAAAATTTCACTTGTTACCATCTTCTATATAATAGAACATTATCAATAAATAAATAAATAATTAATACTAATATATGTTATTATTCCTGAACCCGATTTTAATGAATCAAGAAGTAATCGAGTTCTTGCGTATATGTCACTTACTTTGTTCATATTATTTACTTTGTTTATATTATTTACTTTGTTTATATTATTTACTTTGTTTATATTATTTACTTTGTTTATATTATTTACTTTGTTTATATTATTTACTTTGTTTATATTATTTACTTTGTTTATATTATTTACTTTGTTTATATTATTTACTATGTTCATGTCATTGTTTTCTTTCATGTTACATTCTGTTACATTGTCTACTGCCTTCTTTGTTAATTCTCTAGTTCTATATTCAGCTCCTTGCTGTATGCCTTTAGTAACTCCTAAAGCCTTTTTTTAGCCACTGTGCTTGCTGTTTCACTAGTAGCTTCCTTGGTAACGGCACTTGTTATGTCACTGAAAATTCCTTTTCCGTTCCTATTATTACTTAGTCTAGCGTTTCTAACATGCATTCTCTGTTTAGTCAACACATATAATTGTTTCTATACAATATTATTTTTAAATAAATTATCTGCTATGACAATAACCTTATTTTTTAGTAAATTACAAGAATTTCATGCCTGTAGGGTGGCAGGATCTAATTGTAATTGATCTAATAGTTCATTAGTATTTCCTACGATTTCATCAATGATTTTTCCATCACGTTTTTGTTTCATTCCTGAGCCTTTCTTTGGAATGCTGTCGGGAAAATTTTGTACATATGGTTTTATAGCATTTCTATATTTGTCTGATTTCCAACCTTGTCTTTTGCCATCCTTTTTATGAAGAAGCCCGCCATTAAATAGCATTTTAACATAATCAGATTTTTCTTTAACACTAAAATTGCTCGGATTTCCATTTATTGTGATAAGTAAACGTAAAAGGCGATCAGTAAGTTGGTATTTATTATTCCCAAAATTAATAACTCCATTTCCTCTGTCTATTTCTACTGATAAATTACCAAGCCTTAATGAACCATCTTTATTAAACTTCAAGCTTTTCCCTTTATCTCTTCTTTTATCTCCATGTTCTATTTACCTATTATTTCTGCAACTACTAGATCAAATATTTTTAGTCCTGCGGATCTTTCGTCTCCTTCGTCTCCAGCGTCATAATTTCGAATGGAAGTTAATACATTTTCTATAAGATTATTTTTCATATTTATGTCATCAACCAATGATATATGACCAAGTTCACTTGATAATTGTCCTTGTGAGTTTAATTTCAAATTTTCAGTGCTTGCCATTATCGGTCTTCCTTGAGCATCTTCCCCTATATATGGAATTGCTCCTGCCGTACCTGTACTTGCCGTACTTCCTGTACTTGTATCTATTACTTTAAGTACTTCATTTACTACTGTCGCCGGAAACAATTCAGCTTTAGAAAACCCATGTTGACCTTGGACATCAGTAATCAATTTGAAATATTTATAAGGTTTTGTTACTTTTGTTACAAACTTTAGTGATGTGACATTTTCAATTTTATGATGATTGTAGTCATATGTCACGTCATTATTTGATCCATCCAATGTCCAACGTTTTACAGGTTAAAATTTAGCAACAGATCCTTGTCTAGGATAAAGTATAATTTTGTAAATGGAATATTTATTGGATATTCTGTTTTTGTCCTACCAAGTAAAATTCTTTCCCGAATTTCCAACAAGCCATTGAGTTGTTGCAGAGAGATCAAAAGTATTTTCTGGTAAACCCCATTCAGGATGAAAACTGGATGCTGTTACAACTTGGTTAGTGTCATATAACCAATTGGTACTTTTTCAAAAACATTTTCGATGGCTTGATACACATTGTAAACTGTCTCAAATCGAGCTAATCCATTATCAGATTCTGGTACTTTCGAATTGATTATTTCATTATCATTTCTTAAATCAATGCTTCCATAGGAGATGATAGCTGACCTAATTGCCAGTGTGTTACTAGATATTGCACTTAAGCCTTTCACGTTTATGAAATTATAATTATTCATGTCAATATCACTATTTATTTTAAGGCTTTGTCCTACCAGTGATTTCATAGTTCTTATTTTTAATGTCATTATTTTGGATGTCTAAATCATACACCTTAAGATCATTTTGAGATTCGATTTTAGAGACGTTTTTTTAATCATTATTGTCCATGTTCTAATCAGCTGTCATTTTAATAGTACCATCTAAGCGTAGGAAATCGTTGAGAATTACTACTTGCCCTCTAACGTTTTCGTTATTATTATAATTTGGTGGCCTCCCAAACTTGTCCATTATATCTGAGGCAACTATTTTATATCAGCGAGAAAATAATTTTCTTGAACGATTTACCAAAGGAAAGACCTTTTAGAACACAAAGACATAGATGTCCACATATCATAGCATTACGTCTCTGTAGCTTATTGGTATTATAATGGAGAGGTCTATTTAGATAGCCAAATAGTTCATCTGGTGGGCCTAAACAAAGGGAATCAAAATAATAGGAATATTTAGGAGTGCTCCAGTAACATACCCAACATGTACCTGGACCATCTGAATCATCTAAGTTTGCCATAGCACATTCTGGCATATTTATTTGGAGTGGTAGCCCGTCTTTCATATAAGTGCCGGGGCAAGACCAAATATTTAATTGATTTGCATAGTCCTGGAGTTCATGATTTGCCAGTGACTTATTTGGTATTTCTAGGTCATAGACATTTAATTTATTCATTACATTCACTCTATATTATAGGATTTATATCTTTTTAATTAATCAGATTCAGTCCTGTCTACAAGAATTGGAAGATGACCTGTAAGGTCATTTGTCACATTCACAAAACTATTAATTATTTATTAAATATAATAGATTTTAAAAAGTAGAAATTTGGTAATATTTAATAAATTTATTTTTTAAAAGGCACATTATACTATATATATAACAAAATGGATATTGTTACATATCAAAATCTACCCCGATCCATGCAAATACTATATGAAAACAATATTTTAGGAAAAAGTATTCTCTCAGAAGATGCAAAAATTAGATTTATAATCTTTAATTCAACTGATACAAAAAGACTTCCGAATAGAATGAAAGCGGCTATTGAGTTACATACTGAACAAATATGGGACGGATCAGATATAACCCAAAGGGACGCATGTATAAGAAAACGGTTATTAAATTAAATATTAACGTCCAAAAAATAGCCATTATTTGGAACTTAAAGAAGATTTATTAATGGACAAATGCGAATGGAAAGTTGAATGGGAAAGAGAAAGAGAACTAGACTGAGCAATAGAAAGAGAACTAGTAAAAAAACCGTATAATTTTGCTCATTTTTTTTGACTAAGATACATAATTATATCGAAAGAATATATTATACTATATATATATATATATATATATATATATATCAAGGTGGTAATTAATGCACAAAACACATGCCCGCTCGTTATTACCAGAGGACAAACCAGAGAATGTAATAAAAAATGTATTAGAAGATATTGTCATATCCATGCAAAACTTTTAAGAGATCATGATCTAGTTTAAAATATTGATTCTGTCCATATTGCGGCAAAATTAACCGATCTAAATATGGTGTTTGTTATGTCTGTTTTATCGCAAATAATGTTCGTTATCATACACTAAAAGCATCAAAGAAATAATTATTTTTCTATTAAAAGAATATATGACCATATATATATAACAGCATGAGACAAAAGTATTGGGGTATATAAATCCATGAAAAAGAATCTAAAAGCATACAGGAAGTCTCCTGTCTCTAAGAAGATTCAAAAGTCTAGTTGGAAAAGGGCATTTAATGACGTAATGCGTGAATTGAGACCTAAAAATTTTATCGAGTTATCATATCGAACTACTTACTTAGCTAATTACTAGAAACTGGGCAAGAAAGAATGAAGTAAGGAAAGCCGGGAAGCGTCGAAACAAGGTTACATCCTTTGTAAATCTATTAAAGAAACGGATTGATAATAATCTAAGGCTTCCACATAGAAAGGCAACAATCACTGGCACGTATATATATACTAACGATGCAGGGTCATATAATGCAGGAGATCAAGAAGAATGCGATATTAGTCACTTAGGCTTTATTCCATGTGGCCTAGGTACAGAAGCTTTATATAAAAATATTCTTTATCAGCTTTATGATGATGCTAAAAATTTCTGGATGGTAGTTTCAATTGATTCAGTGCGTATTAATTATGTATCAGACATATCGACAAGAGACATTAAAATGCAAAGAATTAAATTAAAGAATATGATTTTAGGTCAACTAAATGGAATTGAAATAAAAGAAAGGCCTGGACATTGCTGCCATGACTATATATGGATCGTATGTAATGGAAAAGACGGTCTTAAGCGACATAGTAAAATGGCATTGGAAAAGTAAATAAAGCGATTTGTAATTGGTTATGACAGAGGCGTAAGTACTCGTGAATTAATTAGTTGGCGTGATACCTGTCATAAGAATGTGTTAATTTATGCACTTGATCCCATGTATAAATATTTTGAATTTAGTCCTGTCAAAGATCGAAATGGGATACTCAAACTACGTTATTTTGTCTTAGATAACCACTGATACCCCATTTTAAATGAAGACATTATTTCAAAATTATAAAAAAAAGCTAATAACCCACTTGATCAATTAGCAGACAAAATAGAGTATTCATCTGAGAGTGATTATTTATACGTCTCTCAATTATTAAGTGAGAATAATCCGAGTTGGGAAACAGGATACGAAAATAACGTCATTGTTTTACCGAGAGACTTTGATGGGAAAAAAGCCATGACATTATCCATAAAGAAAACTGGAGCCATAGAACCATTCTTTAGGTATAATAATAAAAATTTATCATCAGCTTTTGTTCATCCCAAGGAATGTGCGACAACCGAGCTAAGACCAACTGGGCTAGGTCATTGTAGCTAATACCTCATTTGAGCTATGACCCTTTAGAGCTAGGATACAACATAGCTAGCCAAACGAATCAATTTGAAACGTATCGTGGTAATTTAAAGCATTTCTGACACAACAAATGAATTTGCATGAACTGCGTAAAAAGATAAAGTCGTTACAATGTACATGTACGTGGACATAATAATGCCCCATAAAGTAAAACAAGTGAAGAAACTGAAATAATTATGATGTCATAAGTCGAAACGTGTTGTGTTTATAAAGGAAATTGAATAATTTCATGACCTTTAAGTAATTCATTATTTTCAAACTTTTATCTTAAATTTCAGCAATGGAAATTGTCAAGTCCCACCGTGGAAACGACCTTATTTGGTTCAGGAGATACAAGTATCGTAAGAACACCACAACCAAATCATCACAAATTTAGAGATGTGTCCAGAAAGACTGTGGAGGTTCGATTTTCACAGTATTGAACTACGTTGCTGAACAACATGTAGGGGTCGGCAGAGAGCACACACAACTCCTGATTCTGCATACGAAAAAGTAGACGGGGCTATGAAAGATATGGCACAGCAAGAGGTAGAGACTGGCATGCCGCTTCTGAGGCTTATTTCCACCGCCACCCAAGATCTCGATGAGGAGGCGCTAACCAGACTCCCTGCTAGAAGAAACATGATGAAAAGGATATAGCGCAAGCGTCGCTGCATAGATGATGGATGCGAGCCCGACCCAGCGAATCTACAGGAGTTTGTGATACCCAACCAATTCCATACTGTAGATGTAGCAGGCGTTCAACATCGATTTCTGCTACACGATGATGCGGGCCATCCACAGCGTATCATAATTTTTGCATCTGATTTTATGCTGCAGCAATTGGCAACATCGCAGTCCTGGATGGCTGATGGGACCTTTAAAATGGTCCCTAAGCTATACTATTAACTGTACGCGTTACACGCTGTGCGCGAAAATTACGTCTTTCCCTGCGAATATTGCTTTCTGCCAAACAAGACTGCAGCAACCTACAACAGAGTGTTTAAGTGCATAAAGCATCGCGCACCTGAAGCTGCACCCCGAAGCATTAGCATGGATTTCGAAATGGGTGCTATTGATGGAGCAAGGGAAGTATTTCCAAACGCTCCTGTTAAGGGATGTTTCTTCTATCTGATCCAATCCATTTGAAGGAAGGTGCAGACTCTTGGATTTCAGAACAGTTATATGGATAACGCTACTTGTCGTCTGTACAAAAATCTTTTGGGTTACCTTGCATTTTTGCCGAAAGACCAGGTCGTCAAAGCCATTGAACCAATCGATGAGGAACGAGAGAATCTGGCTCTCGGAGACTCAATGCAGCAACTGTATGCATACTTCGAGGATGTCTACATTGCTCAGCCTTACAGGCGGGGACGGTGCAAAAATCCACTACACCCATCCACCATATGGAATGTCCACCGCAGCACAGACAAAGGAGTGCCTAGGACAAATAACCATCTTGAAGGTAGGCGTATAGCCATTCAGACTAACTATGATTCTGTTCACCCTTCCATGTGGCGTTCCCTCGCAGGTCTACAAAAAGGAAGGGGTTCTACAGAGATTCAATGTTCAGATGTTTCTAAGTGGAAAAGATCGGCCTCAAAAGAAAGTTTACAAGAACATGAACACCCAGATAAGGACTCTGATCAGTAGGTACAGCAACCAGGATATAAAAAGACATGGGTTTCTAATAAGCATTTCGCATAACCTGAACTATAGTATTAACTGATGATTTCAATATATATTTGTATCCCCTTCTCTGTGTTTGTGTATTCAGAAACATGTACATGATGTAACAGTCATGCAGTTGGAAAACGAAGACTATTTTAGTAAGAAAAAAATGTATGTGACATATTGTATAAGCCATTTCCAATTGAAAAATTTAGATTTCGCAATCAAAGTATGACAAAAATAGGAAGCAAATTGTTTGAAGCTATATGGGGCTATATACCTAAGAGCACTTCTGATCAGGAAGCTATTGATACTCTGAACGCAAATGGACCAAATGTACTAATTTAGTCATATGTACTTGGTGATATTGTCGATGATTTAACTGACTATCAGCTTAGTTGCATACAGGAGAAATGTGTGGAGAATAGCAAGGCATTTGACATTTGTAAATGCTATAGCTCTGCATTATACGAAGGTATCTATGATATACCAATTTTTATTATTCACAACAACATTGAAAAGTATAAAACGGTCCTATTGTCTGTGGAGTATACTTTTTAGAAAACGAATGTCTGCCTTTTGATACATATAATGACAATAAAATAATGTTACCTAATTCATTTTATAGCCATTCCCTAGTATCGAGGTTATTTGAATATGGCTACATAAGTAATGAAAATATTACACATGAGTTAATTGCACAAAGGAAATTAGGAAAAGTTATCTGTAAAGAATTTGTTTACTCTTGGTATAACATTTTCGGCTTTGACGGACCTAACGGACCTAACAGACCTAAAGGAACTAAAGCAAAAAAAGAGTTGATAAATCGCTTTACAGGAAGCAACGGTTCTAGTCCCATTAAGTCTTATGCTGGTTTTTTGACAAATAGCTTCGATTCTGTAGTAGCTGTGTGGATGGACGATTATAACGCAAAATGTAGTCAACGAAATTAGATGCGGTGAATACGGCAATGATTCATTATATATTTTTAAACGACATGTGGAAAACGTAAAAACTAGAGAATAATACAATCATTTGGAGGCATGTCATAAGTATGTGTCCTAAAATTAATTGACATTTGTTGTGACCTTATTGCACACTCTCGTGACCTTACTGGGTACTCCCGCGACCTGAAAGGTAAAGTTGTCGCACTTAGCACAGATAGTGTTACTGTATATGATTCACCTAGTAAAAAGCCAATGAAAGGAGGGCCGTTTGAAATGAAGCATATGGAACATCTATTCCAAGAAAAGGTTTATGTCCCATGGGGAAACTATACTATAAATTCTGAGCCCTTGTCAATTACGAAATCTAAAAACATAGGATTAGTCTTTGCTGTAGGCAAAGGTTATATTTATCACGGCGTACCAGGAAGTGGCAAGACAAAGAAACAATTGGAGCTCGCTAAGCAAGAAGACCTTATATTTTGATTCACGAATAAGGCATGTAAAAATATACGAAGTAGGTCAGGTAATACTTGATGTTCGAACATTTGACTCATATTTAAATGGCGAAAAAGGAAGTAAGAAGCATATTGAAATGTTAAAAGATAAAAGAATCTTCGTTGATTAATTTAGCGTGGTTCTAAATAAATGGATTACTTTATTATACAAGGCATTTTGTAAATATGAAATTAAAGTATATTTATTTGGCGACTCAAATCAAGGTGACCCAGTTGACATTCAAACATTTGACTATTTTAATTCACCAGATGTTCGTCAGATGTGTCCAAATGTCACAGAATTACAATATATTGAGGGATCATCTCGTTATGACATGAGGACTCATTCGCTTTTGGGAGACCTAATTAATACAGGTAGCATTAAAGGGCATGAAATAAGTGGGATTACTGACACATATATAAACACTTGTTATTATAATAAAACAAAAGACCGTGTTAATAAACAATGTGCGGGACGTTTTGTACGCGAATGTAATGAATTAGGTTTTGAAATCAAATGTGAAAACATAAAAGAATCATATCTTATCTCTACGGGTATGTCTGTTATATGTCAAGTAACTTTAAAAAGCAGGGATATGTATAACTCACAGATCATTAGTATTACGGCAATTAATGATAAATCTGTATATGTCAACAATGAGGTCTTTACATATAATGAATTTGGCTGTAATTTCAATTTAGCTTTTTGCACGACAGTATATAAATATCAAGGTGGAACGATTCATGAGCCCTACTCTATTTTTGATGCGTCACAAATGGATAAAAAAGAGCTCTGTACTGCCCTGAGTCGAACGACAAAGTATGAGTACTTACATGTAGGAAAGCCGGCAAGTATTTATAGCGTAAAGAAAATACAAGTTTTGGAAATGAGTCAATTTAAAATGGAATATAGCAATGGTAAGGTATACTATATTGTATTTATGAAAAATGGTATTCAACAATTGTATATTGGTTCTACAATTAGTAATTTGGAGAAAAGATTGGCAGAACATCAAAATTACCCCGATAGTCTTATCTATAAATACAATACTAATATTAGGTTACTCTGTTATAATCCTTGCAAGACAAAACGTGAATTGAAAGCCATAGAAAATAAGTATATAAACATGTATCCCAATTGTGTCAACAAGAGCTGTCGTATTAAGGAGAGAGAGAGAGAGAGAGAGAGAGAGAGAGAGAGAGAGAGAGAGAGAGAGAGAGAGAGAGAGAGAGAGAGCGAGAGAGAGAGAGAGCGAGAGAGAGAGAGAGAGAGAGAGAGAGAGAGAGAGAGAGAGAGAGAGAGAGAGAGAGAGAGAGAGAG
>RDPX01000262.1:749515-759755 GCA_003991215.1 Morbakka virulenta
ATAGATAGAGAGAGAGAGAGAGAGAGAGAGAGAGAGAGAGAGAGAGAGAGAGAGAGAGAGCGAGAGAGCGAACCAGTTACCCTCAAATGTAAGATTAACAATTTGGATAAGAGAATTGAGGAGCCAAAAAGTAATAAATTGAATATTACTGACAACGGGACTCGTCTACGCATTAAATTTCGCTATTGTACTGGTAAAGACAGATACATTGTTAAAAATCATAAGAAACGCGGCCGTGATATTGTGTATGATGAAATGCAAACTATACAGTATTAACTTGCCCTTGAATTTACGTCATAAATTCATTTCGTGAGCTGATATCCTACGAGAATGGACTGGTATTCACAGCTGAGTTAACATACTCAATTGAATCTAATGCTGACACGTGAATTCACTTCGTGTCATACTGGTGTTGAAATAGTCGAGGTTGTATACTCAATCAAAATTCAACTATTGGGTGATTCATAACATTATGAAAATAACTTTGCTGAAAAAATTCAATAAAAGTAACCTCTGAAAGACTTTTCAACGTTCTTAACTTTTCAAAAATTTTCAAACTTGTTAACTCGTTCGAGAACTCGAGAACTGCAGTTCCAGGTGAATCCCTTTTTGTATCTCTTAAACATTCTCTGTTTGGTAAAAAATACAGATTTTTTGAGGTTAAAATATTGGGACTTTGGTCCTCCTGTGTATATGTCTATTTGATGTTAAAAATAGTGGTTTTGGGGTTATCAAGAGGTTGTTTTTGTGAGTGTTTTACTGGTAACAAACCTCTCCCCTAATCCAAGAATAGCCAAACATAGTACGCGTGCATGCATGTATGTGTGTATGTATGTATGAATATTTAGACTGCCTTTTTTACTTCCATTTTTTGAACCTGTAACACCCTTTGTGATGCGAAGATGCCTTGTGAAATAAAATATATTCTGTTATTTAAATAATTGGCTAATTTGATGTTATCATTTAAACTGTTATAAACCATTAATAGGCACATGTGTTTTTCTGTATTTTGTACCTTAAATCTGACACCTACCTTATATGAAGGAAAAGGCAAGCGAATTAATTCTAAATGTTGCAGGAGCTCTGATTCACACCTGAATAAAGCTGTTTTCTTTGTCTTCTTGATCAATGCTAACCGGGAAACAGCAAACTGCAGAAGGGGTTTCAACTCCACATATTATATGACCAGGTTGATAGGTTACTGTGAGCTAATACATGTTTTATTTAGGAATGGGTTATTGATATCAACGCAGCTCAGTGAATCCAAAAATAAGCATTGATATTGTTACAGTTCTTGTTAAACCTTATTTTAATAATAACAGCTATAGTGAAAACATATTGCTTAAAAATATGAACAAATGTTAAAAGGGTTAAAAACGTCTTGACAAATGGTTATACCCATCAAGCTCCAAATAGAATTTGTTTTTTACATCCAGTTTCAAATTAATTGTTGGTTATATGAACAGCTCTGAAACGATATTTGCTATCATTGTTATTTCTTATTGTAGCTGCATGCATTGTGTATACATAATGTTTCACAAGATAGTTAATTGTATGCCTTTGACAGAGCCCACCTGTTTAACTGCGACAAAGTAGTGGTCATTATGTTTTTAAATGTCTCGCATTAAATAACAGATTTTGCTCAACAGATAGGGTTTGTGTCGTAGTAGATAGCTATAAAATATCAACAGCCAGTCTTAGCCACACGACTCCACCTTGTCCATAAATACCATTATGACTACACTTTTATTGAAGCCATTCCTGGGTTAGGCAATCAAGTAGAGGCAAGTAGAGCTGTGTTAATACGATAACTGTAAAGGGCCAAGGTGATTCATCTGATCTTGGCAAACATCGACCGGTGTGTATTTTTGGTTATTTTATGTCTTTGAACGACTAATCAACGATTCTCTGGGGGAAGCTATCAGGTTATGATATTGATAGAAGAGCCTTTGGTACCATTTATCCCTTTATTTAGACCCTAAAATCCCTGTCACTCCACATGAAGTTATATCTAATGGGTATGTCATTAAAAAAAGTGTTTTCCAAGGTTCTATAATTGGTCTAATTCTTTTCTTTCGTTTCCTCAATCTTAACTTCTTCAGCTTATCAACTTGATGCTTGATGACACTACCTTATACTCTAGAATTGGTTACAAGGCAACCTTTAGCCTGCCAGAGCATGGGGAACGAAGTGGCTGGTTTCTTTCAAAGCAGCAAAAACCCAGCTGATGTTATTTAATAGATAGTTGAGTTCTTATCCATAAACCTTGATTCTCTGTTTTTCCTTAGAGGTTTCTTACCCCTGAAACCGTTTTTCTGTCTCTCGGAATTTTCCATCTGTCCTTGCATGGGTAGTGTTGTCACATCTGGAAAGATGCTCCCTTATGTTATCTCGATGTTCTTGATCTACTTTAGGTACATGTATATAACTTGATAGGTCTAAATCTTGTTGGTACTCCTCCATCTTTGTTTCATCGATTACGTGTGCTTTGTCCGAGTCTTTTCTACAGGTATTATGAAACCAAGTCCCTTAAGGAGCTTTCCTCGCAGATAGCAGCACAGTTAGTTGCTTCTTGTACGGCGCATTGGTCTTAAGGTCTTCATTTTTATGCAGCTACTTCACGTTGCAATAAATCTTTTGAGGTAGTTTCTTTTCTCGAACGGGTAGATTGTTGAACTCATTTTGCTTTCAAGTGCTTTGTTCCATGAATGTTAGTATTTCTAAGGTTAACAATTACCTCTTGGTCTAACTTTTTCTTGTCTTTCTTGTTCAGTTGCTTTCACTAAACGCCTTATATGATGCCTTGTATGGTTCTTGCTCAAAACAAATTGTTACTATGTATATCAAAAAACTGATATTGTGATAAGTGAGTTCAGAAACACGGTTTTAGGTGCAGAGATTAAAAAATCGTCTTACAGAACAACAATTAAAATATAGTAATTTAGTAATTGAGTCAATAACCCTTACTTGGCAGATGAAAAAGATTTAGACCAGTGGTCATAAATATTTCATTTATTATGTAATAGCACTGGATAGCCCTAGCTTGCAGAATTGTCTCGTTCTTTTCAATCAAAAAATACCAATTGCTTGAAATACCTTTCTGTACATGTTAAAATCAAATGAATTTGGTGTGACGCGGAAAATGAATATGTAAGTCTACACACACACATACCGATTGTTATTTTTATCAGTATGTGTGTAGCCTGTTAAGTGGATACAACGCCTATGTTGCTATGCAAGCCCTATGGAAGTATTGAGAGCTCTGTACAATCCGTGGTACTTAAATACGTTAAACACAGACGTATATACAGTCAAGCACTTAAGAATCAGGAACGTTTTCAAAATGCCCACCACCGAAACAATATTTTTCTAGATGCACCAAGGGCAACAAGTTCATTTCAATAAACATGTAGGTGGTGATAGAGTGGCTATCATACGACAGACGCACAATGATAGATATACATGAAATTAGGCTGGAGGGAAGATCTTTCTGTAGGTCAGAAACACTGCGTGAGTAGATATAAGTGCCTTATATCAAATGCTTGTTCTCAATGGCCATGGTCAAGTTAAAACGATATATTGTTACAGCATTTAAAACATAAAACACGGTAGCGACCCTCAGTGTGCACACTCGTTCTCCTGCACATATTACCATTTTTTCGGGTTAGGGCTGATACATAAAGACAAGTTTAACATTGTAAGACGGTGCACTCTGGCAATCGGACGGATATAATATCGACCTGCAACACGGTGATAAATTTGGACCTACTGCAAATTATTGTTCCACTGTTTTCCTTTTTTTAGCTTGCGCACAACAATAGACAGGGATATCAGGTGATTAGAAATCCATAGCTATTCAGTTGCCAGTCTCTGCAAATCAAATCAAATCAGTCTTTTTCACCTTACACTGTTGTATTCTTTATCTTTGAAAAATACCATCATTGGTCTTAATATAAATGGGGGCAACTAGAAATAAAGTAACGGAAAGGCACTTATCGTCACCTATGTAAGAAAAGCTGTTGTGGTGAAAGGAGTAAAAAATGAAATTAAAAATAATTAAAAAGAATGCTACCAAAACAGTACGACAAAGACCATCTAATTAATACTACTTTGCCCGGCACCATTTCAAAACCCTGTGTTAATTGGTGTCCGTCTGCATCACATCGCCTCTCGGCTAAAAGACACTGCAGACTGTCCCCACTGCAGTGGAACCCAGGAGACTGCAAAACACATCGTCCTCCAGTGCCCAACAACCAGACTGTAGAGGTTGACACCGTCCTCAACTGTGATGAGGAATTCGGAAACTGGCTGAGGAGACATAATGTGGAGATTTAGCCATACGCTACTACTACATCGCCTCTACCTACTACTACAAAAACAGGGTCGCTTGTCAAACCTATCTGTATGTATATTTGTTCTTTGTTACTGAAGCAAAGAAATCCATGGCCGTATTCTGTGCATGTCTCCATAAAACTGCCTAAATGCAATACATTTACACTTCGTTTAAAACCCTAATTGTAATTAGCTGTAATTGTTAGGTCCACTCAGAATAAAAGATTGGTCGCTAATGGGCACAACCTATTTTCAAAAAGATACAAAGCAAACAAAAATTAATCCAACTGAAGACTTTGCTTGGTATGCGAGCCCACGTTTGAAGCTTTTCCCTTCGATGAAGCTGTATTAAGTGTTATGTATTAAGACTATCATTTCAACTGTTTTCAATATTTATCTCGATATATTTGTCATTCAAATCCAATTTTTTTCTCCTTGAATTTAAGAAATTTGCAGCAAACCTATATCGAATGGCTCATTAGAATTTCAGTTTTATCGCAGTAGAAGAAAGACTCACTGTTATATCGATTTAAATCAAGAAAACTTCGTTCCTTTACCACATAAAATTTCAAACAAAGTTCTTCAAATTCTTTCTTGACCAACTACTGATACATTACGAATTTTGTTAGGTTACTAATTTCAAGTCACATTTCAAAATTCCTTATCCCAATATTCTTGCATAAGATAAGAAAAGGGTAGACAGATGGTGATACTTCTGTAAAGATGGGTATGTACACACACGCAGCCACACTATTCACTACGTTGTCTGCACACTCCGATCCAACTGAAATGGTGATGTAAATGAACTCCCTTTTCTTTTTACTCCTCCCATTTCCTATTGGTTAAGTACGTGAACATACAACTAACGCAACGACGTTAGTTTTTCATTTCTGACTTTGTACCGTTTTAATAATGCGCTTTCCTGCAGGTCGGGCAAAATGAAACACAGGTTTATCAAGTCAAGATATACACCAGACTACTATATCAAGTTGCAGCTCTAAACAAATAAATTTACATACATTAAAATTAATAATCTACATCTTGAGTAGAAATTTCCCAACTAAAGGCTGCATTTACTATGCATAGCAACTGCTCCTTTCTATACCACGAAAGTGTGTATCATGCACTTGCATTAAATCCTCAGACATATCGGAAAACTGGCGAAAATATCAACAGCACATTCGCCAAAAATCAATTCAGCATGCCAAAATAAAAGATGTTATTTTACGCAGAAAAATGAATAGTGGGTTAGCACAAACAATCTTGAGAAAGCAAAAACACTTCTTGGATTATGCTTGTCTGAAAAATTAACAAGTGACTAGCTCACGTCGGACGCCAAATTCAACCTTAAAACTGTTGCAATGAACTTCCTGGTATAGCAGTTGCCTAATTTGGTATGGCTATTATTTATGGGACACTAACAAGGCGACCTTTATGATCTTTATTAATAAAGATAACCGATAATCCTGACCACTAGCCACAAGCAATTGACAAAGGCTTTGGTTTGAAAAAAACCCAAAAAAACTCTTCAAAAATAGGGTGTCCTGGGGACGCTTCTAGTACAACCACTAATTATTATTATTATTTGAACAGGATAAAACGTTCCCGACCGTGGCATACAGTCTTGAGGATTATTATCCGTGAGCTAGCACTTGACTTAAACTTGTATTCCGCTTTAACTAAATTTATCAAACATCTAAACATTGACACCTAAAAGCAATAAAACTATATAAAATTAATAAACTAATCATCTCAACTAAAAAAATCGCTGTCCTTACATGTGACTATTACAGGCAAATAAAGTACATCTCCGCATTAAATAAAAAGTATAAAACATTTTCTGTAAATATCTACAATCCGTTGCCCCTCGAGGGTACAACTTGTTTTCTTGGTAAGTGAGAAGTAAAGAAATAATGAAAATGATTCACCAAAAGTGCAACAAGCTCCAAAAATTCTTTCCAAACGATCTATCGATTAATACTTAAATTGTTATGGTAAAAACCATTTCAGGTTAAATAAACCCTCAATAAACGTTAGATGAGTACGATGAGGAAAAATTAAGAGACCAACATTTCCATGTTTGGGAGAGGGGCTTATTCAAAGCATTGGCCTTTGTAACGTTGCCAATAATCAAATTGGAGGATTTTAGTTGTTCAGAGGAAAGAAAATGTAGCTATGATACTCTTAACTCCTAAAAAATTACAATGGTTCTTTCGTCGTCACAATTTCGCAGAGCTCTATTTTCTCGCACTCATGTAAATTAAAAAGATCTTTGTCTTCAACAACGTCTCTGTTGCAAAATTAAAGGCAAATAAGGCAANTTGTTATGGTAAAAACCATTTCAGGTTAAATATCATCATCATCATCATCATATTCGGTTTAACGTCCGGTTTACATGCTAGCATGTGTTAAACGATAAATAAACCCTCAATAAACGTTAGATGAGTACGATGAGGAAAAATTAAGAGACCAACATTTCCATGTTTGGGAGAGGGGCTTATTCAAAGCATTGGCCTTTGTAACGTTGCCAATAATCAAATTGGAGGATTTTAGTTGTTCAGAGGAAAGAAAATGTAGCTATGATACTCTTAACTCCTAAAAAATTACAATGGTTCTTTCGTCGTCACAATTTCGCAGAGCTCTATTTTCTCGCACTCATGTAAATTAAAAAGATCTTTGTCTTCAACAACGTCTCTGTTGCAAAATTAAAGGCAAATAAGGCAAAACATAAGGCAACGACGCACCAAAGGACTTCATTGCCATACAAGCGGTGTTGACGTAAAATTACAAAATATCTGACTTTTGCTTTGCCTAAATAAAGAGAAAGCAACACTGTCGCTTATGATGTCTAATAAAAATTGAACAGGAACTTGGTGCTATAAAGGGATGCTATTTATAGAAGCAAATGCTTTTATACATTTTCTGTGCTACTTCGTGCCTTCTTAAGTCATGGGTGATAAAACTTAGCAAGCACGTGTTACTGTAATAA
Organism: Morbakka virulenta; assembly: GCA_003991215.1. Lineage (NCBI taxonomy): Eukaryota > Metazoa > Cnidaria > Cubozoa > Carybdeida > Carukiidae > Morbakka > Morbakka virulenta. Next base: position 756,837 of record RDPX01000262.1, read on the forward strand.
CTCGTAATAAGGGCTATTGTGGAAATTCGAAGTTCAATACTGGGGGAGTTTGGAGAGAAATTAAATGTGAAAGAAATGGTTAATTTCTCTTGACTTTTGTGCACAAAAAAGTCATGCTAATATGCAATTAATGCACTGAACTAATTTCAAATTTCAGCATTCCAGTCGAAAAACTTGTGGGGCCGATACAATATTAAAAGTTGTTAGATTTTACATGGATATTTTCGATGCTATGTTTCTAAAGAACAATTTTGGGTGACTTAGTTCCAGGATAGCTTTGTTTTAATACTTTATTCATGCATCACAATTTTAAAAGTTTACACAACTGCACTTCTACGCAGTAGGGTCTCATACAGGCTTAATGCTCGGTTCGATAAGCAATAGAAAAGAGAAGCAGGGGTAATTTTTCATCTACATAGCATGGGAAAAAAGGCACCCCTCTAATAAAATGCGACATGTGAAGAGCAATCTTAGTAAACATTATTATCATAGTTCTGCATTAATAAAAGTAAGTAAATGTTTACAGTACACAGTTCAAATGGGCGCGTTTTCAATGTCTTTAAATGTGTATTTTGAATATTTGCCGTTTCTCAATTACAGTGTCTATGTTTCTACATATTTCTAAAATCTATATAATGGGAACGATTTCATTTGTTTTATTTAGGGCTGCAAATAACTTAGTTTTTCTACTGTCTGTTTCTTTTACACATCTATGTCTCTTTTACACGTCTAAATAACTGATACAAGGTCACCTCCTTTAGTGTATGCATGAAAAGATAAAGGAGGCCGTGCCTTAACTAAACAACAAAAAATTCAATTGGTGCCATAAATTATACTATTTAAAAAGGATGTTTATTGTTGACGTTAGTTATGTAAAAAGTCTGGCAAAATTTTAATGGCAGCGGTGAGTAACAAATAAAATAATATGATATTGATCTGGGGAAATAAATACAGTCTGCCATATCAATGAGAACGAGGTATTGTCATCCTTGTTTTACTAAATTGGCTATTTTAGCATATCTTGGGCAGAAAAGCTCATGAGCACGGCCATCAGCTTTGTGTTAACCAGACTAAAATCTCCAAGACAACAAAAAAGAAGTAGTCAGGGGCGAAACCAATAAAATAAGTACAAGGCAACCTTTGATTTCAACTGCTGAGCTCAAAATAGAGTACACATAATTTTGAAAAGACACACTTTCCGCACAAAAATACTTCTCTGGTCAAAACAAGGAAAATTATGAAATCCTTGAAACAGCAATGCTTTTTGCATAAACATCAAAACACATACACTCATCTCATTCAGTTTATGATTTTCATTACGGGTACGAAAAAAAAATAATTCTAGCCTTTAACCTAGGGGAACAGAGTGCTGCATGGCATTACTTTAAGAATACAAATATTGTCAATCTCTAAATATTGCCAGCCTATATTGTATACAAAGGACGATGGCAATTCTCATGACAACACCTTTGAACAATGAACCCTTTCCCTAATAAGTGTTCCAAGCCAAAAGAATTTAACACTAGACCATTTTGGCAGTGGGAATCAGGTGTATGTTCATTTTCGTAGGTTTAAACTACAGTCCCTTATAGGATATTGGCACACTTTTAGGCCTTTAATAAAACTGAATGCTTTATGCAACTTCAACAGGGCGATCATAAATCTCTATGATTTCCCCATCAGCTTCATTGTAGTCAACAATAACCCAGTCATTTTGGGCTAAATTAACAACAAGCCATTCATTGTTTAAAATATCCTGATTAATCTTCATTTCTCCAGTCTGCAGAACTTCATGGAGTGCACGTACAATGGCAATGTTACCTGCATCTGAAGCTTTAGCATCATTACTTTGAGCACTACCATGCTGAAATCTTACATTAAGCCTTAACTTAGTTTGGGTTGAGGGTTTCTCAACCTTTGTGTCATCACTGTTTACTTCTGATTTTGCCTCTGGTCCATCAACCTTTGTGTCTTGGGAACTATACTCATAATCCAAGTTATGTGTCTCAACAAATTTCTCCTCTTCTTGCTCTGGTGAATTCTTGGCATCATTTTTATCTTTAACAGCAGATGTGTCTTTTAAGTCTTTTGTACCAATTATTTCAGATTTATTACTTGCTGTACAATGTACATGCCAATTTCCATTCTCGATTTTCTGAAGAAAAAAAATCAATTAAAAGATATTACAACCACCCTCTCCAAACACACACACATACAACTGAAGTAATAAAATTGACCAGTTAGATAAAATGTTTACTCTTTGAAAATCGTGGTGAACCAAATAAACAGATCAATTTTCAATTCAAGCAATATTCTTAATGTACAAAGTCAATATAAAGAAAATGCAAAATGGATTACATACTGAAATGTAAAACCTGGTACTAGCAAAACAATATGAAATAAAGGGTCAATACTTGTACTGGTAAGGGTAAAGTTTAATAAAAGTTTAACAACAATATCTTTGAAAAAAATAACTCTAAACCATGCCATGCACACATAATTAACAAAAGTGATAACATAAAATAGATATGAGGAACACAATTTGTAGTCTCGTCCTTTACAATTGTTTAGTATTCCTTTTAAAGATTTGAGGCTCACTGATTGTTTCATATTTTCATTAAGTGTATGCCTTAGCCAGTAGTTAAATCATGCAACAAGATACAACTTGGGAATCCATCACCCAGTAGCAAGTGGTGAAGTCAAAGCTTTTGTGAAGATCTTGGGATTCTGATTTGCAGTGATTCACAGCCCATGTTAGCCTCAAACCAAAAAGACTATAACTGCTACTTCAGATATATATATATATATATATATATATATATATATATATATATATATAAGATATGATAAGTTGGAAAGAATAAAAAAACTACACAGTCCATTTCGACAAGCCTGTTTCGTGATTTTATTCACTCTTCA
>RDPX01000262.1:769383-821780 GCA_003991215.1 Morbakka virulenta
CTCTCTCCCCCTCCCTCTCTCTTGTGTCCTCTCTCTCTCCCTCTCTCCCTCTCTCTCTCTCTCTCTCTCTCTCTCTCTCTCTCTCTCTCTCTCTCTCTCTCTCTCTCCAGACCCATGGAAAGTCGTTCATATTTTGATACATTATAATTCTAACGAAAATGGTTTATTACATCGTCTATTCGCAACATTTCTTTGAAAACGAAAAAAAAAAAGGACTTAAATGTCTTTATGCTAAATGCCAAGAATTTCATCATTTTGTATATTTATGCAACAACTTCTGAAAAGTAACAATTGTTTCAGACTTGTTCATTATGTCCACTAAGTACCACATTTAACTGACCTTAAGTCAGTGTTTTGTAAATCAATTGGTGAAAAACTTATACGTACAAGATAATTTTTCCGTGTGCGTTTTGTTGATCGAAACCTTACTAGATTTCCTATAATTCATTATTTTATCGTATGTGTTATGACTAGATCATTGAATGCCAGGGGTAGTTCAACCAACTAAACACAAGCAAATTCAGCAATATAGTATTTTTAATGCCAACGAAATAACAAAGCCATAGTCTGGGAACTTATATTCCTTCTATGTAAATGCTCAAATACCTTGAACCGAAATTAGAATACGCACCTCCCCTTTCATCTGCAATCTCAAAACTGCCTGATTAGTCTGGTCTACAAAGCCTATGTTGAGCAATAATATCTTTCCAATAATGAAATTTTATCAACTTCTGTACAACATAAGAACTGCCTGTGAGCGATACTTGGATCTTAAGAAGACTGTTTAAATTTGCTCTATGGATTCCGAAAAAGCCTTTGATCGCGTAAACCACCAGAAGTTTATTGATTGCCTGATTAGAACAACCATGGGGGACACTGACATTACATTCATGAAGAGCCTCTGTTGGATGCAATAAGCTTATAAAATACAATCAATAACGACATAAAAATAAAAAGTGAAGTGAATTTGCTCAGGATTGTTCTTTCCCTCAGCCTGCTTAACCGCTATACTGAATACATCTTTTGCAGCATTAAAGAATCAAGCGGCTTTGACATTGGAGGATAGAATATGAACAAATTAAGATATGCTGACAATACAACCCTTCTCGAGGATAAACCAGAGACGTTACAGCATTTTTTAGACATAGTAAACAACATAGGCAAATAATATGGCATGAAAATTATTGTTAAAAAGACTAAGGTTATGATGGTCACAAGGGATAATGGCATCACTCCACACATCATCGGAATTGACAGTACTCAAATAGAAAAAGTAACATCGTTTATCTATCTTGGAAAACTGTTAAGCACAGATAGAAAGAACGAAACTGACATCATACAAAGAATATCAATTGCGACATCAGCTTTTAAAAAGATAAACTCAAGCTTAACAAACAAGAACATCTTGTCTGAAACAAAAAAAATTTAAGAGGTGCTGCACCTGGTCCAAATCGCATTATGGCACTGAACCATCCACAAAAATACCAGCCATGAGCAAAGGTCTGGATGCTTTTAAAATGGGGATATATCTTAGGATGCCAGATATCAAATGAAGAAGTGCACAGAAGAGCCTAGTATCAACTGTTAACTTCCAGGTCAGCTGACCTTGCCTTTTCTTTACTGCATCTAAATACCATTCTCTATAAAAATTACAAGAAAGAAGACTTTGGGAATGCTAATCACCCAAATGAAAACAGCACTCTCCTCTGAGATGACCACCAGTCTTACCTCAGAATTGCCCTTACGCCTTTTCTACCTTTGGAACTCCCACATTAAAAATTTATCTGGAAAAAGTAACAAAATCCTTAATCCGCACGAAAGAAAAATAAGTCTATGTAGATAGGGTTTTTTTCCCCAAATTTCAGTTGTTTTATATGGAGTATGATGATTGTGATGAATCTTTTGCTTGCGATTTGTTAGTCTTGGGTGGTATCAGTGAAGAAGTATAAAATAACATGTTGACAAGTGCTTCTGATGGTACAAAAGGTTTATTTTGCTTAAAAATAAATTGGTTGTAACTAGCATTTTATGGCTCTTGGCCTCTAGTTGAAACTAGTATTTTGGATGTTTCAAAGGACCACTAAAAAAACTAGCTTCTGCTACGGGCCATGGGTGTGCCTGCAACACAAATAACATTTAAGTTAATTCTATTAAAGATCACTGTAAAAATCTCTGGTATTTAACACAAAATGTAATACATTACAGGTTCAAATCTCCCATTTAAAAATAGGTGAGACGAATTAGAGTTGCACGAAAAAAATTCCACAAAAAACACATTTAATTGATGTTCTCTACTAATTGTTTTTATATGTATTCAACTTTTAAAATCGAAGTAGAATTGCGCCTGTGCAGTGTGATATGGCACAAATATCAAAATTTGGGCACTGTTAGGTAACTGGTAGTGATGCCTTCTATCTCAGTGTGCCAAATTTCATGTCAAAATATGCAGTCATTGTCCAGAAACCCTTGTTGACATTAACAAACAGACAGCTCCACAAGTAGGATATAGATTATATATATTACTGACATAATTAAACCAATACATAATATAAGCTTTCTTACTCTTAAGAAAAGTTTTGATCCAATTTTTTTGGGTTTGTTTCCTTTACCCTAAGCAAGGGTTCAGTGCATTGGATTACTTTCTCTATTTAATATTTTTTTCTTTGCACTTCTTCCAAAAATTTCTTAAAAATTGTTCTCTCTCAAAATTTTGTTTCTGAAAAGACTGAGGAATTTAATATATGCTAATTATATCGAAGAATTGGATGGTGCTCAAATCAGGAACCTCCCGCATGGTAAACTGTTGATTTTACTACGAGGCCACCAGATACTGGCCCAAACCCAAATAAAAGGGGAAAAAAGACAAAACAACCAAGAAATTGTGCGTGCACAAGGGTGCCTTCCTGAAATTATGCATGGTTCTCAGCAGGAAAAAAAGACTGGGAACGTTCTCTACTGTCTCTGTGCCAAATTTTAAGCCAATAAATATTTTATTCATTTTCAGGAAATTCAAACTTAAACAGACAAACTGACTGACAGAAAGACACACATTAATTATGACATATATTAAGGCTGCAATCAAGTGTTAAACTGTTGGGAACCTAAAAACTATCCTAAAGTCTACGAAAACAGCAGCACCGTCAACATCATAAAGGGTTTATTTAACAAGCTATGAATCTGATTGCAAGTAATGTATTCCTAATCTAGATTAATGATTAAAAAATAGTTAAATGTGGACGAAAATGATAAATTATTGAATTCAAACCAAGAAAGGTAACATGTTAGGAGTCTACTTTGATTTATTTTCCTAAGTTAAAAAGAGGGAATGTGGATGGGAGTTTATGAAGAAACATCTCATCAATTTCTTTAATAAGCAAGGAAATATGATTATAGTGAAAGTGAAAAGCCAGCGAGCACACTATTTGACAAGTGATGTGAAAGCTATGATAAAGAAAGAAACAAGGTCTGGCCTAAACCAGGATGATTAAATCTGAACGTTGTCTAATTAGGCTTATAAAGAGAAAAGAAATAAAATAAGTAAAGCTATTCATAAAATAAGGCCACCTTATATTAGAAACCTGCTAAGGAAATATTCCAAGGAATCTAAGATATATTGGAAATATATCTAACTAAACGAGTAAGCAAACAAATGTAGAATCATCAGATATTAATAGGATGAAAACGAACAGTCCTCTTTCATCTTTAGTGACTTTACTTGTACTTTGCAAGTGTTGCCAAAGCCTTAAAAGGAAAAACAATGCGACTTCACAATGTGAATTTCTATGGAAGGTACCAGCAGGTTAATGAAATAAGCCAGGGAAAATATTTCTGTTTCAATAAATACCAAGGGTTGAGATCATGCACCTTCTAAATCTATCAAGCACAGCTAGGTAAGTGGAATAGAAAATTTTACACCTTGCCTGTTTTACGAATAACCCATCCGAATTTTTGCTGTACTCGATCATATAGTAAACTTATATCCTATAACAAGCATCTTGTTAAAAGACTGAATGAATGAAATTGCAATCCTGTGTATAAGTCTAGACCAGAGGTACTTAACAGTTTATTGTGGTGTGAGATTTTGTTCAAGAAGAGTTGAATTTGTGCGCTGATATTCTCTCCTAGAAATCCTCCAAGAAATACGATCACGTTTATTGTGATCTAACGATGAAACCTAAGCCCAGAAATACTTTCGACTGTACTTTTCTATGCAATGTACCTCATCTTCTTTTCGATAATTTGATTTCCTTTGTAGGCATGGTAATACAAATACTGTTTATTGATGTTATACTGATCTAAATATTTTCTAATTTTATTTTATTCACTAATTTAAGTCTACTTCGGTCGAAATTCCGTGACTCTTCCTTTTCAGTATTTTCAATCTTCCATTGCCTTTGCTAGATCCTCTTTTACCAATTTCATGTCATTGATCAGTTGATCAATGAAGGTTCCTCGAGGGCTACCACGAGGTTTCTTTCCTTGTGTGGGCTCCCATGGTAATAGAAGGAGGACCATCTCATTCTTGCTTCACTAACAGTGACTACAGAAAAGCATCCTGCTGGTCTGCGATAACTGTTGATATCTTTGGCACTTCCATTGAAACAATATTTGACTTTCTGCCAATTGAAATTGACGACGTTACAATTGAGGAATTACAAACATCAATCAAATCGTCACAAACTATCAAGGCAACTGGTTAGACGAGATTTTCACTGAAGTGTGGAAATCCGAATGCTTGAATGGTTTCCTACTTGGCTTGGCTGGTTTCCTACAAAGTGATACTCTAGAGTTACAGCTTTATTTCTATATGGCTTTAGTACATGGACCCTGTCAAATGATCTGGTCAAGCGATCAGATGGCTTTTACACCAAAATGCTTCGGACCTTGAAAGGTGTCACTTGGCAACAAATGAAGGAAGAAGAAAGGAGGTGCTGTAATACTTCATAATTACTAAATAAAGCACAACAACAACAACAAAAAGAGGCAAAGAGGACTTTTCCCACTGGTGGAGATTTGGAAATATCTAAAGATAATGAATGCAACATATATACCAATAGACCATCAAGTTACTTAGAAATTTCTATTGATAACAGCTCGACGGTGTATATTAAGTAAGACCCCAAAATAAATAGTTTACACATGAAACGTACAACATAGGCTAACCACTATAAGACCTATTCACGCTGTTGGAGATTTTACCTCCTTCCTTTTTAGTTCAAATTGACCAGTATAAATACATAGAGGATAATTTCGAACCAAACACATTTTCTTGATATCTCTTTTCATTTTTATTGTAGTTAATTTAATTCACTATAAAGTGTTTGTATGCAACTACATTGTCAATTATCACCAATTTTCAACAAGAATCAGACATTCATATTTCAACCAAATTGACCAATTAGTACCACACATTTTTCACTTCCCTGTGATTTCAAAGAATCTCAGTCAGTTTTTTCTTCACAGTTGATCATTCAAAGTGGGTTTGAAAATGATTAAAAGACACACTTGAATCGCACAGTATAACTACAGTCTATTAGAAAAACTACTTAAGAAAGATGAAATACAATAATTTGTATTTATAGCTACTTAAGGTACTTCAAAGAATAAATTAATATTTTCAGAATAGTAAGTGCTTCTTTTCTTTCCGTTGCCAAAAATTACTAGTTTAAATAATTTTCTTTAAAAACATGTCAAATGAATTACCTATTTTCTTTCTACCCTTTCAAATAATCCACATACAAGGGTTACCTTACTTTTTTACCTGCTACTTATCCATCCTAAGTCACTCCTCGCACTAGAGGTTTGACATTAGTATATCAGACTGTTAGACTGCTTAGAATCCTGTGTCTTGCTGCCTATGTGGTGTTTATTCATATTTCTTAATAACAAGCAAATCAATGTTGCTTAATTTAAATAATCTCCGAGATATTATGCAGTCCTGACCATAATTGCCAAAATAATTAGACTGCATTAGCAAAAGAAAAGTATTGCTGGAAAAGAAAATTTAATATAAAGTAACATGATAATTTATTTATAAGTAAACAATAATTTGGTCCAAAAGTGAAATTGATTTCTTTTCAAAGAAAATTTAGTATAGAAAGTGGCAATGTAAAAAGTAGTAGGCCATAATTTTATTAACTTTGATTTTACCACTCAGGGACTAAAACCAGGAATAAGAAGAAATCATTAAAATTTGGAAGGTGGAGGGAGGGGGAATCCAAGAAACTAATAAAACGTAAAGTCTTTAAAAGCACCGTATGTTCAAAATACTCAGTTTTTTAATGAAAACAAACTGGCGTGTTTACTATGACGAATAGTATCCAACAATATGTGTCAGTTGGAAAGTCGAAATGTTATTTACCTTTTGTAATTTTCATGTTGCTCAGAACTTTGGGTAAAGTCAGAACTGTAACTAATAAATCACTTCTTTATTCAAAAACAATGGATAATCTTGGACAAAACCTCTTACGACAACTTTATCCTGTTTCATTTCAGTTATTTATTTTTCATAGTTTAGAAAAGGCAATGAAGCTAAGAGTGCAAGGGACTAGAGAAATAAGGAGAATTCAAGGTGAAAGGAATGAACTCATTTTAGACTTAAATGGGTTAAAGTCACAAAATGGATACAGTATTTTGACATAAGCACAGGATAATATTATGAATACGATTAAACACGTTATTGTCATGATACACTGAAATAATGTCGATTTTACAGCAACGCAGGTCTAATATTTAATTTTCCTTTTAGACTTTTTCTGCATATTACTGTGTTCTTTTGGATCCTATTTTCTTCTGTATTTTCAGGATGGATGCAATAATATGCTCCCTTCACTAAGCTAGTTTCTAAAGAAGCAGGTTTGTTTTACTGCTTCAACCCTTCAATCTTAGATAAATCGACGTAACGTTACTATTTACTCTCTTTTCTGTAGTTATTACATCGGAAAGCGCTTGGATAAGCTTTCTCCTAAAGTTCAAGATGACATTCCATTTCTTCTGAATGGTTTCTCACAGCATCTGCATCGCAGTCCTTTATTGGTTTAAAATTCAAGGAGCTCTTCCTATAAAAGAAGTTTCACCCTTAGAAACGTCTGATTTTGGAATAATCTTTTATCTAATTGTTGTTCTTCTTTGAATGAAATAAACTTTTTAAAGTCGAAATTGAATTCACTCCTTTGACCTTTAATTCTCCTTTTTTTGGTGTCTCTCGCACTGGCTGACTTCATGCCTTGTTTTTGACTTTTCCATAAAAGAACCCCACAGAAAAGAATAGTATTTTTTGTTGGAGAAGCATGCTATTGCGATGTGGAAGAACTTAGTCTTTTCTATTTGGTAAATAAGGAATTCAGGTGATCTGGCACTTTCAAACCTCTTCTCAGGAAAGACAAACGTAGTCTCTCAGAAAAACGACAAATCTAATTAATTTCAAATCAGAACTATATATGTATGTATACTATATATGTATGTATACTATATTTATACTCAATATATACATGGACTCTTTTAGATATACTTAAAAAGTAAAGCATTACTACTGAGCTGAACGAGCTCGAAAGAGAGTCAATGCACTAAACCGAGACGACCCACTGATTTAAATTTCTTTTGGGTAATAGCCTCACAAGTGTTTGTATCTCTTTGAACCATGGTGTCCAGAAAGGACTGGATGGAACTGTCCCAATTTAATTTTTTTATATTAAAAAATACAAATTTCTATGAAGACAGTTTGGAGATGACAGAATATTTTAAAGAGCAGCTAAATTCCAATTTGGAAAGGAAAACAAGAGATTGGATTCTTCTTGGATCTTTAACAAACTTATCTACGACTTTGTTTAAAACTTCCATTTTTCCTTTACCAAATTTATCGCTGTGAACACTCATCGTACATAACCCGAAGAAGCAATTAGCAGACAGTTTGGATCTTAACTAAGCTTTGACTCTCCTCAGAGTACTAAAAGATCGTTGCTGCCAAGATTAATCCCAACAACAAAGCCTTACAAATGGCAGAAAACAACAACGTGTGGTCAATAATGGTAGCTTTATATCTTGGACAACAGTAGGCGTTGTAAACCACATTTCAAACAATATGAAAGCTTCACTGCTCAAAGTATTAATTTTATACAAGGATTAAATAATTACGACAATTTGGTTGAAAGCCCTTATTCATAATTTTTCATATTCTTAGTCAAGGATTGGAAGCACGTTTTTTAAAACTCAATTTTTGAAAAAAACTTGCTAGGAGTGACTGAATAAAACTATCAAGGTATTTTTTATGAACCAAGTTCTTCGGAAAATGCTTGAACTTCCCTTTTAGCCCTATCAAACGCTATAAAAGCTACCAGTTATATGTCATCTGTCATTCAGAAATACAGAAATTCTTACCTTCTCGTGCCTAACACATTTAAAACAAATTTCGTTCTTTCCAATGACGTCGGCTGTTGTAAATGATACCATGTAAGCCCATACTGCTGTCCCATTCATCGTAATTATCTGCGACGGATCCATTTGTGGGGCTATTTTATGTTGTGTTCTTTGTGATCTCTTCTCGGTCTTTTGGATAAGGTCAAATGTAGAGCTCTGGCCTCTCCTTGACCGGGTCTTTGTAGGGTTCCGCCATCCAGAACAGGTGGTCTTGAACTGCTTTAGCACTGAGTCTAATTTAACTCAAGAGAAAGGACCTTCCCATAGAGGGTCCTTGAGAACGATCAGTATGTCTTGTATTTTATGGTATTTTGCGTGCTTTCTGTCCCCCTTTCCTTGATTTGTTGATTCCTTTCAGGCCTTTTAAAGATGGAATCTGTGAAAGAAAAAACTGGGCCGGCTTTTTACTTAGGGTTCCATCAATGAATGACCCCGTATATTGTGTCAGAGCCAAATTATTTATTTCTATAGATATTCTTAGCCAGCTTCTAGGTGTAGCTGATGGCGGTTTTGTACATTCGTCGACGTCAACGCTTTCACCTTATAAACTCCCACCCAGCTTTTTTCATTTAAGATTTCCTTTAAACTTTGTGTCTGTTTTCTCGTCTAACATGAATCAAATTCGAAACTTGTTCCTCGATGTCTTCATTTTTAAGCTTTTTTCGTCTTCATTCTATTCTCTTTTTAAACAACGCACTATTTTGAAAAGTAGAACACTATGAACTCTGCTCTGAACTTGACCACGTATAAAAAAAATTTGAACTCTAGCATTGAATGAAAAACTCCAGCTTCAATCTGATGGAAAGAACAAAGCACTACAGATCGACAAACAGGCACTTGAGGTTTGTAACAATAAGGAGATACTCGTTGGTCATGTCCTGATAGAACTCTCCTCTTTGCTATATTTTCCTTCGACTTGATGAAAAGTACCATAATGATATGTAAATTTGCAGTTAAGCGTAAAAGCTAATTGGAATAATTAAAAATAAGCTTATAGCTAAAGAAATTTAAAAAATATATAGAAAATTGGAAAAATAAGTCAAAAAATGAAAGGACAAACTCACCTTCATTGGACTGAAATAAATTCAAAAATACTATGTAAAGAAGCACTTCTCATACTTGACATAAGTTACATGATATTGTATTCTTAGTTGTCTATAATACTCAGATTATGTTTTTGATATCTCCACGACATACAATACCCTATGTAACATCGTTTTATGAAGATTTATGATCAGCCACACTTCTTTTCCTGTGGCACTAATATATTTTTTTATATAAAAGTTGCAGAGTTAGTTGAAAAGGATGGCGCTTACTAAGCTAAATAGGCCAATATAGAAAAGTCTTTCGTGAAAAAAGTCATATTGGAATTAGAGTATGATTTTTCTTCAAACACCCATCAGAGAAAGATTTTGAAAACATGTAAATGTTACATACCTACTAAAACAAAAGTTTGCGCACATGATGTTTGATCACAGCAGGAGTAACAACTGCAGTCATAGTATAGGACACACAAGACAGTATGAAAATGTTTTTTTCAGGTGATATTGATACAGTGCTCAACTTTATAACTAGGCTTAGTAATATACTAATACATTTCATATTTACAACACTATGTATGAATTCCCTTCGTAGATACAAAAATAATTTTTATCTTTACATTTTACTGCATTGTATTTGACGGTAGTGTAGTGTCACAATCACTGAATAACAGCACCATGGAAGGAGTCACCATATTTTGTCATAAAATGTAGATACAGTTAAACAAAGGGTACTCTTTGGGTACTCGAGGTAGAAAAACAATAACTATCAGACAAAAAACCCTATTAAAGTCAGGCTTTCTAAATTATTGTTGATCTTTCCTTTGTCATGACAGCTCTCCTCTTACCCGGGTTTGCTTTTAAGGCCCTGTTACATAGCTTTAAACAAGGTAAGGCAAATCTGTTGGCAAGGTCAAAAAAGGAAACAGGAATTTGACAAGGGTGGCTTTTAATTGAAGTTTTCTACAATGTAGAATAAGAAATTTTCAAACCTGACATGCTATTGAATGCAATCCAGCTCAAAGGAAATTTAATTTAGGACAAAGGATATTCGTGTTTAATGTTTAAGCTTAATTTTTTCGAGTCTTGGGGTTGAGGAAGTGCCCCTCCAAGGAACATTGTCGTAACAATGAAGAATTTCGTGGACGGATGGGTTTTTTTTGGCTCAACGAACAGCTTCTTTTAGGATCCTAGAGATTTTGCCTGCATGGGAAAGCCAGTCTCTTTGTTCGAATACGGCTATGTTAGTTACTAAGCAAAGGTTCCTCACAAAAGAAATGCGAGTTAAAGAAATACATTATTATTGACAGAATGCACAGCTACAGAAGGTTCTGTATTGTTTCTTAGTATTTTTGCACCTTCCTTGCTGGTACGTTAATATATAGTAGTAAGACGTGAATACGTATCACCTTCCAATATGAATGTGTTATCTCTTTCCATATATCCTTCTGTTGCTTGACATCATATACAATAAAATGCTGAAAGCGAAAAAATCGGGACATTTTTAGCTATGATAATTTCCCAAGCTGTTTGCTCTGTTAAATTATTAAATAGATTGGTTTTCCTTGAACGAGTGAAATGACCACAGGAGCTGGATATTAGTCACTGTGCGGTTTTATTCACGCAAGGCCTCCAAAACAATTGGTGTTAGTTAAGAGTCAAAGAAGTAAACATCTGGTCTATACAGTAAAAGACAGTTGGTGATAGTAAATTAAGACGGGTTCTTTATTATAAAGAAAGTTATATAAAACAATTTTTAAGGCGCAAGGCCGTCGATAAAATAATTAACTTTTTGCCCATCAACGAATGGTAGAATTGTAGTCCTATTGTAAAAATAGATGAGACCTCTCAAGTACTTTTTAGCTAAATTTCTCATGTTGGATAAACAGTTTGAACAAGCTATGTTTTTAAAAGTTCCAAAATGGACCCAATACATTGTTGATAAGAAATTGAGAGCTATTGTTGTTTTCGTTGCTGGTTGTCTATCGTTTTGTAAAGTACATTGAAATTAGATAAGAATCCAATAAGAACTAAATTAAGATGTCGTTGTTTTAATATAAGATTTTGTTTGCCTCTTCTTATACGTGAGTAAGAAGAGTTCTATAAATGCAGAAATAATATATGGGAATAGAAGATAGGTTTAAGGGGTGTGAATACTAAGTATCTTTATCTTTTTAAGCTAAAGACAAAGATTTAATCAAGCACCAGTTTCAAATTGGTAGCACGATTAGCGTTATCAAAGCGGCCACAGTTGATGTATTTATTCAAATTCTTGCAGTACTCCTTAGAGCATAATACAAAAACTATGGTACTTAATTACAATCCACTAAAATATCATTGATGACGCGACTTAAACAGAAATTTTGTGATCTGCATCACATTCAAATTTAGTCAAAATGAACCAAGTGGTTATTTTGTGAAATGAGGATGATTTAGCATGAAACAAAGAAAAAAGAAGAAAACAAAAGGAATATGACGTCAAATTGGATCAAAGAATAATAAAACTGTTAAAGTAGGATGTGATCTTTGTGCTCATGCAGGTTGTGTTTCTCATCTTAATAAGCAAGAACAAGTCAATTTTGTACTAAATGGTGAGCAATACCAAGTTCTAAGTGCTTAGATCAATAAAACATAATAGATTCTTGTGCCTTGACTGGAGGTAATTCAAGCAACAACAAAAGATCTCCCAAGAGTGTTAGATTATATTTCCTTAAGTAAACAATACTACTATTCAAATAGTATACAATTGAAAAATGCCCATGGCATTTGCATTCAATTATAATAACTGTTCAATTCAAAATATTAAATGTTTTTAGTCCACAAAACACTATTGAAATATACAACACATTTTATACCATGGACCATATGATGAATTCAGTTTGAATAGTATATATATTTTTATTGGTCAATAAAAAAGTGTATTTTACCTTACAATGCATAGGCTTTTGTCTGGTCTTTACGTTTTGTTGCTTTAACAAAAAGCCCACTATTAATTTCCTAACGATGCAAACTCTTGGCCATAGTAAAAACAGAATTGTTTTATATATAAAAGGCTCCTTTACTCTCTTGTCAAAATTATGTGCTTCTTATAAATTAATTTTTATCTATTCTCATTGACTCTTATCAAGGCCGTAACCAACCACTTATCTTCGCCATGAGAAAAAGATAGAGTTAAAGAAAGAAGTGAAGAAAGACGACGAGCAACAGAGAATTTAAAAAAAAACCAAGAAGATTGTTTTGATGTAGGCAAAAAGAAGATAGCAAAAGAGCAAGGTTTTTTTGCAAACCGATTCCATTCCAGTATTAAGATCAGCACTTTTAGCAAGTAGAAGATTTAAAATTTTCAAGGAAGAAAAAAAGAGAAAAATCCCCATTCGAAGAATTCCCAGAAATGTACCTGTAATATAAAGAGAGAAATACTACATCATGGCGATAAAAAAGAGGTACAGTTAAGCATGCTCAGAAGGTCAGAAGATGTTTTCAATACAACTTTAGATATGGTTGAGGAAACCGAGAGAGCATGCAAAAGCTTCTGCCTAAAGGTAGCAAAAATACTCCATGTGAGGAATTATTAGCGTGCAGGATGATATTAGAAGAAATATTTGAGAAAGCACGATAGAGACAGAGAGAGGAGCCTACTTCATTGCTGTAGACTAGGCCAGTGCTTGAACTCGAGAGAATGTAAGTGGTTTTCAGGGAGATGAGAATCAGAAAAACACAGATCATACCAAGGGGAAGGAAGAGAGCTTCAAAATTTTGCTCAATGTGGAAAGACGCTGGTAGAGTAGCATTATTTTTTGCGAACTGGTTTCAAAACAGTATTCAGAGAATCAGTTTTAACAAGTAGACGAATACATTGCTGGAAAGCCTTCAAGGAAAGAAAAAGAGAGAAATGACCATTGGAATAATTCCCAGAATAGTACTTTCAGAATAAACAGAGAGATACTAAATTACAACGACGAAAAAGGGGTAGGAATGAGGCACATTGAGAAGGTCCGATGATCTGTTCAATGCGAGTTTGAAAACGATTGCAATATTCCATGCAAGGCCAGACCAATGTCTTATAGATATGTAGGATAGCTTCTGGAGAAAAATAGGAGCAAGCACGATTGAGATTCCTTCCCTTTATTGCTGCAGACTAGGCAATTGCTTCAATCTATTCACACCAGGAAAGGTCATTAGCAAAGGTAAGTCCGAGAAGTTTGAAAGAAGTATTTTCAGGGGGAGAAAACCAGCCATAGAAAGGGGAAATGGCTTGGCAGATCTATGTTTCTTGATAGTAAGAAATTTAGTATTAGTACCATTGAAAATGACAGACTACTGATTCTCCAAATCAACAATAGTTTCAAAATCACGAAAAGAACGATCGAGGAAAAGAAGACGGTGTATTCTCAAAGCATAAATATCTGCATAGATTACAATATTTTATTCAACAGTGTCGGGAAGAGCCCCTAGAGAAAAGAAAGAAAATATAGATCCCATTACAGTGCTCTGAAAATCATCAGAATTTATAGAGAAAGTAGAATAATATTGGCTATTAATGACAACTTAAAGCATGCGGCTATCACACAAAATGCTATGATGTTTAAATGTTACAGGAAATGCCATACTTTCTCAGTTTATCAAGTCATCTCCTCGCCAAGATGTTCATGATCGCAATAAAATTCAATAGTGGTCACAGGTGAGGAGATCTGCTGTGAATCAAGATTTAAGGAGACCGTAATACATATCAGAGAACAAATGATGGGATTTAAAGTGCAAGAAGTTTACCCTTTTTCACTTCCTCAAACACCTTGCTGAAAATTTGGAGCAAACTAATAGAGCAATAGTTACGATAGTCGGATCGTTCCCAATCTTTTTACAGACAGGAACAACAAATATGCATTTAACAAACGGGAAAGCAAGATTTAGAAAGAATTTTGAAAGCTATGAACAAAGCAAAGCAGGACATTTTTGAAGGAGTACCACAAAGATGTTATCAGGACCAGATGATGCTGATGGGTCCATAGAAGTAATGACTGCAGGGAGAGAGAGAAATGTCTTGGAGAAATTATTGATAATATTAAAACAGATGGCAATTTAGCGTCTTCATTGTTATGATTTTATAGTCCTCGAAATCACTTAAAACTGCATCCGGTGATGAGGCTCCAGTTCGGTAGTTTTGGGGAATGTAGAGTTTACCTTTACTGCCTTGTGAGCGGGTCGACAGACCAAAGGGTTACTGCTTATAACTAACTGGTGGTTGTCGTACGGAAAGGCATCCTGCTGAAAACCACTATTTTACCGGATGGGTAGAGGCCCAGATCAAGAACGACCTCCAATATTCTGGGTCACCTGTGTGATACTGGAAATTATACTACTGGTAGAAATGGAAAAAGCAAGCTGAGAAACTAGTAAGGGAGAGCAGATGAAGGAAATGAACGTGAAAGTAGGGACCCTTAATCTTGGACGTATGATCAGAAGGTCAAGATAAGTTGTAGATTTTATGCAAAAAAGGCACATAGACGTATTGTGGGTCCAGGAAAAAGGGACAAAAGCCAGGGTACTCGGAGATAGATACAAACTAGATTTCTACGGAAGCGAAAACAAATGAAATGTGGTTGGTATCATTCTTGAGAGAAATCTACTTGGAAATCTGATAGACTTTTGCAGACTTAGTGAAAAAACCATGAGGATGAGACTGGAAAAAAGTAACTTTCAGACTAACATCATCAGTCTCTACGGACCACAAGTAGGATGCGAGAATGCTAAAAAGGAAGAGTTCTGAAAAAAACCTGGATGCCACCATGACCAATGTATCAAACGAAGGCAGGATGTTCACCGGCACAGATCTGAATGGCCATGTTGGTGAAGGTAATAAGGGAACAAACAAGTGATGGGAAGGCATGGTTGGGGAACAGAAAACAAAGAGGGGAAAAAAGTAGAAGATTTTACAATCAGCCGTGAGATTGCTATTACCAACACCTACTTCATAAAAACTAAGGAACAAAGATATCACATATTGCAGTGGAAACAGCCAGACACAGATTGACTACGTTCTGTGTAAGAAAAGACACCTTAGGAAAGTCGTAGACTGCAAAGTTGTAGCAGGGGAATGTGATACAAGTCAGCACCGATCAGTTGTTTGTTGGGTAAAGTATAGAGCGAGGCCAAGGAGGACAAGAAAAACTGAGAAAAAGATAAGATGATGGAAATTGAAGGTACAGGTCCATATGCATAGCTTTGTCTCCGAAGACAAGAAATTACTCGCCGAAGTATTCCCAGTAGACTGGGAATTTAAGGTCGGAGCAATGGAAAATCTTCGAGGAAATCCTCAGTGAAACATCCTCAGTGGAACGACAAAGAAAGAGGCTTGCGAAAAATATAATAAATCTGTAACTGATGAGCTCAAATAAGAATAATATAAGGCCAGCAAGGATCTACAGAGGGTCGTGGCGAAAGCCAAGTCTAAGGCTTACAAGGAACTGTTTAACAACCTCGAAACAACTGAGGGAAAGAAAAGTGTCTATCGAATTGCAAAGCAGCTCGATCGGGCATCAAATTATTTGCAACACATAAAAATGATAAAAGACACAGAGTGGAATGTTCTATACACAGAGGAAGACATCCTTAGGAGATGGAAGGAGTACTCTGAAAAGTTAGGAATGAGAAGAACTTAAGGTCAGGTAGAGATGAAGTTAAGCAGATTAGCAAAGACTCTGTGGAGGAGGTCATCTGTAAGCACGTTCATGACTACTTTTTGCAGTTGTCATGAACGTGCTTACAGATGACATAAGACAACCAAGCCCTAGAAACATTTTGTTTATAGATGATGTTGTTCTGATCAATGGAAAGAAGGAAGAAGAATTAAACAGCTGGAGGGAAGTCTTGGAAAATAGGAAAATGAAGGTTAGCCGATCCAAAACACTGTCCTTGTGCATTAAAAAAAAATCCAACCTTCCATGGATCATGATTACGGGTGGGGAGTCCAGAAGTGACAGAATTTAAGTACCTAGGGTCGACTATACAAAATGACAGAGGTAGTGACAAAGAGGTGAAGAGAAGGAGCCAAGCTGGATAAGATCGTTTGCAAAAGAGCGCAGCAGTGCTATGTAACAACAGTTTCAGTGAAAGTGAAAGGCAAAGTGTACAAGAGAACTGTAAGATCGGCAATGATGTATGGAATGGAAATAGTCCCTCCAAGGCAGGGCTTGAGAAATAGTTTAACGTAGCTGAAATAAGAATGCTTCGTTGGTCTTTGGGTGTTACTTGAAGAGATGTGCTAGGCAACAAGGAATTAAAAAAAAGATTGGCGGTAGGAGAGCTCTCTCAGGGGTTGTGAGATGCCGGGTTGAGTTTGTTTAGGGACCTGGAGAAAAGAGAATCGAACTATGTTGGTAAATGGTTGTGAGAATGGCTACACGAGAAAGGAGGAAAAGAGGACGGCAAAAACAAAGATGGATAGAAAACATCCGGTTCGATATGGCTAAAAAGGGACCATGGAACTAAAACAGACAGGACCGGCCCCTATGGAGATTTACAAATTTGCTATGGCCCTCCTGGCTACAAGAAAGGGCCGAAAGAAGAAGAAGAAAACCTATCATTTAAGTTTATTTCATTTTTGCCGTTGGTATGTAGGTTGGTTAACCACATACGTACTAAAACCATGTTAAGGCAATTCGTTTGAACGGTGAACTATTAGATACAGTAAAGTAAGCTAAAGATGAATTTAACCATTTTTATAAATTTGCAGCAACTATTTCAGAAGGCTACGAATTCCCTTAAAACGTCACTTAATATCTCCACTTATTACAAAGATTCCCTAATAATCTTGAAAATTCTGAACTTTATGGACTCAGAGCAAGCCATAGATGTAAGAAACGTAGCTCAGAAAAAGCTTACGACTCATGACATGATAAAGCTCTTACATCTATATTACAAAGATATTCAGTATTCGAAATCACAATTGTTGTCGACACACTTCAGGTTTTTGCAATGACGAAAGAAATCATATTTTTTGAACCGCAAAAATGAACAGAAAAGGAAACGTTCTGAAAACAACATGGCAATAGTTGATTTATTTGAAGCTGAATTTGTCTACCTTCTCGTTATTATGTGTTTTATTAATCTAATAAGGATAATAAGAAAATAATGAGACGATCAATGCTTTTTGTTCTAAGAGGTTACGGCTAGAAGGGACAGGCAGATTTGTGTATGATGCAAATATGGCAGATATTTACTGGAGTGGATATTTGGCAGTATCAGTGGAATGCTCTACGTATCTTGGAAACTGATAATGTTCAAAATGAAACCTTTGTATAGAGTAATGCTAAATAAATGTAATCTGACTGATCAATATGGTTGGAGAAATGAATGTAAAACATTAAAGTGTTATTAAGGTGGAGTTTACAAGTTAATTAACAACGACAATTTTTATAGCGTTTTCAAAATCAATGGTATTGAATAAGAGGAAAAACTCCCAAATTTAGAGCAAGGGTTTTAGTTTAAATAGCTTTTGTCTTTTTCACGTCATTAGCATTCTTATTCTGACTAGGAAAATATTATTTACGGTGTATTTATTTGCCTATTCATCTACTTATTTATTTATTCATTCAGTTATTTATTTATGAATTAATTTATTTATCTATTGATCGGTCTGCCACATGAAAAACATTAAAACATACAACTAAACATACATGGCATACACAATTCCTTTGTAGGAATGCTGTGTTTAACATGAAGCAATTTTTTCCACCAAATTATTTCCTGACTGATTTTGTAGTATAAATTATGGTTAAATTCGGGTTACAAATAAGTTAAATTCTCCCTGTGTATGCTATGGGCGCAAGACCAAAGCATAACGATAGTATCCTTCTCTTCTAAATGACGAATTTGTAGCTTGTTTAAATCATGTTTCTTGAGTGATGAAACTCCATTTTTTTACTGCATCTAACACCTGTGCTACTACTAAAACTCCTGTTAAGATAGATAGCTGTCAAAAGCAAAGGAGCGAAAGGCTTACTACTCCAAATTGCTGATCACTCCATGGCAAGCGTTTTAATTTTTTTAATTGTTAAAAACCATATAAGGTACTCCAATTAAGCGAAAAACTAAATGTAAAGATATTTGACAGGAAACGGAGCCTTTGATTTCGGTATACAGGGGTGTGTGAGTGTGGAGGGGGGCTAGGGCAGTTATGCTGTGACAGCTAATTTTGGAAGCTGGTTGGTATTCAATTCACAATAACTTACATTTTCCTTTAGTTTTTTATGAATCCAAATAGCTGTTTCGGCAGAAACGAGCCTAATAGGAAAATAACGCCCAAGTTGGTTGAAATTTGAGTAAACGTTATAGTGAAATGTAAGTTGTTTTCCTTAATATTTAAATTACTTAAACACAATGCTGTTACATACTAGATGTTT
Organism: Morbakka virulenta; assembly: GCA_003991215.1. Lineage (NCBI taxonomy): Eukaryota > Metazoa > Cnidaria > Cubozoa > Carybdeida > Carukiidae > Morbakka > Morbakka virulenta. Next base: position 788,240 of record RDPX01000262.1, read on the forward strand.
GCATTTTACTAAGACAGTAACAATATTCATTGGTCCTGTAACAAAGGCTTGGAAAATTATTAGCGTGGCAAGTTAAAGGCTTTGATTTTGGAAAGCAACCTAATCCTGACAAAATAATTTCATGCCCTTTATTAATTTTTGTGTGTTGTCGGCCCGAAACAAAAGTTAGAGAAGTAAATTTAAAAATAAGAATGGAAGTGAGCATGATGAGGTGGTCACTAGGTATGACGCAACTAGACAGAATTCCTAGCGACCACACACGAGAAACATCCCATATCAGGAGACGTAGAGACAAGATGCGGGAGTCAAGACTTCGGTGGTATATACAAATAGCAAGGCATGATAGAGATTATGTAGGAAAGTGGATACCGAGTTATGAAGTCTCCGGTGGGAGGCGAAGAGGGAGAACGAGGAAAAGGTGGAAGCACGTGATTGACAGAGATATGGAGGCTGTTGGTGCAAGGGATACTGATGTAACTAACAGAATAGGCTGGAGATGGCTGATCCGCTGTGGCGACCCCTAACGGGTAAAAGCCGAAAGACAAAGGAGAAGAAGAAGTTGATATTAGTATGCAAGAGCTTCACCAGCATATAACGTATTTTTTCAGGGGCACCAGGCAATAAAAGCTGTGCGTGTTAGTAAGTATTTTTACCCCCCTTCCTCAACAATTTGTTTTCATAAGCATATCCAAAAGGCTCTTTAAAGTAAAACATTTCTAAAATAGTAATGAATTAAAAAAATCTATGAAACTTTTTTTAAAGAGGGAGGAGGTGAGTCACACATCTTTGATGAATCCAAAGGCATGAATCGGTAACTAAATCTCGAATTTTTAACAAAGAGAAGTGGTAACTGACCTGGAAATTATTTGAATTTTTAGGTGCCTGCAAATTTTACCACTGTATTACCTGTTGAACTTTCACTTTTTCAATTGACTAAACATGTGATGGACCTAGAACTTGTCAAGGTATTTTATATCATCCCTGAAAAGCATGACTTACCAAAAGGAAGAAATCATAACAAACAAAAAGATTGAGCTTCTTTCTTGTTTTGAAAGACCTAGCCTGATAGGAAGCTAGGAGTGTATATATCCCATTCTACTATCAGTCATAAGAATATAAAAAAGGCATAATAATACTTAATTCTTCAGGAACCAAGGTATACTCTTCACCATAATAAGTTTGGTATTCTTTCTAATGAGTTCTGAATGCAAAAGCTAAGAAAGCACACCCTTTTGTAAACTCGTTTTTTGAAACAAAGAGCAATCCAGTAATAATTAATAATTATTATTCTTGAACAACACAGAGTAAATACAATCTGAAATAGTCAGTTATTCAAAAGTAGAAGAGTAAAAATCCTTTCAACCCAGCCTCACCTTTCATAACAAAATCCCTCGCCGAACGAATGGAAGTGCATTGTCAAGAAGAAACAAAGGAGGGTATGACCATAGCAGTGACTGGCCAGAAATGGGACTAGGTCCAACCAAAACAGATGGACTTTGTTGACACATCTACAGTAGCCCGTTCTCTAATAATTACCTGTATTAGAGAACGGGTTTTTTGGGGTGACTATAATTACCCCAAAAAGTTAAATACGCAGTAAGAGACAGAGACTTGCAGATCACCAAGAGGTATCTTACTGTCCTTGGGTTGACATGTATCATAACCATCAGCCTATTTTAATTGAGAATATTCGGTATTTTTTAATTTTGAGTGTTTTGCAAAAGTGTTGGGGAAAAAATTTCAAATAAGAATACTTTTTTATTGCCAGTTCTTTGATCAGGATATTCCCAGTTGTTTTTTTCAATATGTAGGCAACCTATCCCACAGGCAAAACAATTCAAATTTCTCGCTTTCGTTTTCCGATAGCTGATGTACGTTTAATTTGAATGATGAATGTTTATTTTAAATGATTCTTCGGCCAAAAATTGTTTTCATGGACAAATACGAGTTTCAAACTATTTTTCAGAACAGCAAATGATTTAAATTAACAAACAACTGTTATTATAATGGAGTGTTCTTTTTGTGAGAATTTGTAATTAGTGCTATGTCAGCTACTTCTTGTTTTTTTCAGGATTTTTAAGCGAGTTCTCTCTTAACTGAGTGTCTTCCCTAACGGATCAAAAACGAGCCGCACCGGATCTTCATTAAAGAGGATGCGGTGGACATAATAGACTCCATAAGCATGTTGCCTGTGAATATTGAAGGAAAAGCTTATTGGCATAGAAACAAGATTCAAACAGAACCAGTTATACATGTTGAATTTATTATAAAGCGTTTTTTAATTTGTTTAAACCATGCTCAGCAGGCACCACAGGAAACTTGGACCTTGACCACTCAGATGAAGCTAATATTCTACATGCAGGTGGGTACTTACGTTAGGCTTCGATTTGGTTTTTAATGAGTAATTGTTTCTAAAGAAGTTAATCTAACAACAGGCAAAGAAAAAAACATTTTTTAATTAACTGTTGGATTTTTCATCAGCACCTGCTTGGGTGAAATTAAAATAATCTGAAAATTATTTTCCTTCCTATTAATATTTCTTGAGATAATTATGTACAGTTATACTAAGTACTTTTAGTGATCAAGGTTGTCGTCGTTCCTTTGGAATTAAATAAGATGTGACAAATGATTGTAGGAAACATAGTTTAAATCTCGATAATAACATTTTTAGTAAGCTTTTTGCTATTTGTGCAGAATATTTCTCTTTTCATAAATCGGTATGTTTTCGATTAAATGTTAAGTATAGATACAACTCCCATAAAACATTACTGAAATTGATTGGTGCAAATACATATATTCGTCAAACATTTAGGAATGAATGTATCAATGGTAAACAAGGTCAGCATACTTGGTTGTTCAGCCATGACTCTCTCTACAATGGGATCATGTCTTCATAATAGGTATAGACTAGAAAAGTTAGGTAGTAGTTATACCCTTATTTGTTTGGCGAGTAGACAAGACTTAAATACGAAGGAGGTACACTATAACAAGTCCTAGCATTAAGCTTCATACGTAGCACTACAAAGAGAGTAGATAATTTTACCACTACTACACATTTTCAGGAAAGAAGTAGCGATGTGATATTTGTGTTATCTTGTGTGCCATTGGAAATAATTTGATCACGTGGAGGCGACAATGAGATTATTCGAGAAATTAAAATTGATATACCAATGGTTAATGTGATGGAAAGTGGAAAGAGGGCAAGAAGATGATTTTTCATCATATATCTTCATGATCTTTCTTAAAAATGCCTCTAACAAGATCCAGGAAAATAAAAGTGCTCTTTCATTTAAGGATACATGATCAACAGTCTACATGGTAGTGATGGTATTTTTTTGAAGGACCTAGGGAAAAATTCCACAAGAATCCGAATGCAGGGAATTTTTGTTAAGCACTTTCAGTATTAAAATTGTGTCAAAGAAGATATGAGGGCGCGTGGTTAGAAAACAACACAGGCGATGGTAAAAATTCTGTTTAAAATGTAAAAGAGGTAAAATATTATGGGAGCTTGGTAACAAGGTAAGAAAGAGTAGCTAAAAAACCAAGTTGCTTGTCAGCAAATACTCTACGCAATCTAGCTTTAAAATGAAAAAAAATGAAATTAATTCACAAAAAGTAAGTTTTTGAAGTGCGTGTATTAAGCATAATGCAGAATGCTAAAGAATATTAAACTAAAGAGCAATGGAAAGAAATAATCCCATTTAAAATTAAATTCGCCAAAAGTGGCCAATTTTTAATGATTCAAAAGGTTATAAACACGGGATTTTCCATAAGAGAAGTTAGAGAAAGTATCGTCTTTGAGCATATGGCAACGAGCAAAATGATTTACATCATCTTAGCTGGTGACTGGAAAGTTTGGAAGGAAGTTTAACAAGCCATGTACATATGTATTTTGAGTTTCAAGACAAAATAATGGTATTTTATGTTGCTGAATGTAAATGAGGGGAAAAAAGGAGCTCAAAGAGAGGCTGGCTGTGTGAATTTAAGAAACTAAAAACCAGGCTTATCAAAATGTATATCAAAATAGCCAAAAATAAAGCCAAATATGAAATGTCAAACATTACTTAAACGAAAATCAGCAATGTTCTTTTCAATTTTGAGGGAAGAAAGGCTATAACGTAGTAACTAACAAAAAGCCTTTCCAGTTTTACACTGATAATTATCAGTAGGACTCGCTTTGAGCAAAACCTCCTCCCGATCTTCTTTTTATTGCTGTTAGACGGTTAGTTAGTCAATACATTTTACTGTTATATTTTAACTACCTAGTTACCTTAACGAACCTTATTTGCCTGACACAATTATTGTATAAGTGAGATATGACTTTACTATAAAACCCAGTGTTGTGGTCTTTTATCTAGTTAGGTAAAACGACATTCTCAAACGAACATCTTGTTGTTTCATATAAAATAATAAGCAGGTAATCTCCTACAGTGATAAAAAAAGATTATTATGCAAGCATGGAACAATAAGCATACTGAAAATATAATCTGAGTAAATAAGTTCACACCATTATAGCATTATTTCTATAAGAAATTGCTACGGTAAGAATGGTTTTGGTGATAACGATAACAATCAAGATCACAATGATGAACTCATTCACTATTTGAGAACACATTTTAGAAAATTAACCGTTTTTCTTATGTCGCTTCCTGCTTGATCCTTTGCTACCAGTTCTTCCATTGATGAATCTGATCTGGTCCTTCCAAACATTTTAATCACAAGTACTTTCTAGAAATAAGAAGGGTTAAATTTTGTCACTGAACTGGAAAATTCTTTAAACTAATCAATAGTTTTTGTCAATCCTTTATGTTGGTCAGAGGCATAGATTGGTACCTTTTTGATCAAGAACCAGAAATGTTTGTCATGGTTAATAAAGCCTCTTCGACCACAGCTACTAATTTGTTGCATTAACGTATTACAAAGTTGAATAAAAGCTCATTATTTTTACATAATCTACGCTGCTTATTTCTTTATCATTTCGAAAGTATTTAATCTGGGAAAAATATAAAGATATTTGTATTTCATCCAAGACAACAGGAAACAAAGATTATTTGCAAGTTTAAGGAAATGGTTCTGTTACATTCAGATTGAGAAAAATAAAAGGTGTTAGTTGAAAAATAATTGTTTTACATGTATAGATAAATAAGTATGGAGAACTATTTTTAAATAACATAAGTTAATCTGAACCAAATACTGAGCAGTACTTAGGAATTTAATAAACTACCTAGTTTACCAACTAAGGTATTGGTATTACATTCTCAGTAGCGGAATTTTTAGATTGATAGCACTACCTCCCTCAAAATTATTATTCTTGGTCATCGTATTTAATTGTACACATACAGGGCCGAACCACAAAGAATGGCAATGTCTTTTTCCAGGCAATGCATTCTGAATCAGGTTACTTTTGACATCTAATAGTTTACTTCATTGCTCAATTCTGATGCAAAGTCTATTGGGCTGGAGATACAAAAGAACGATGACTTCCCTTCGAAACAAGTAACATCTTCTTCTGTGGAATGCTAATCTGCAGGAACAAAAAGGGAAAGAAAATTTGTCGAAATTATATTACAGGAAAAGAATTGGAGTAACATAAAAACAGAAGAAAACTAGAACCTAGAGCGAACCTAAGAAAGTGCCTATAATGTAAAAGGGTCTGGGTACTACCAACTGAACTATAGTTCGAGGTGATCAGTTTTGCACCATACGTTTCCACTTGATTTCCACATTCTTTCCCCAAACACTTATCGTCGGATATCGTACCCAGATGTACGCACAGAGTGCAAAGCCTCCAACTGAGACAATGTTATTTTAACAATTAATTGTAATTGGATACTTGTCTTCATCTTTACGCAGTTGTTGTTTGTCGTTGAAATATATTTTTCTATGATTGTAATTTCTTGTCTCGATCGTCTAGATTTTGGAACTCACTGGCTCCTTTCCTTTATCACAGGACTTTAATGTTTGAAAGTCTAAGATCAAATCCTTTTCTTTAGTGGTGTTATGACTTGTATGATTCTAAATCATAAAAATACGATTGCTAGCAATAGTTTGGCCAATCATTAAAGGAAAACATTAAATGAATTTTGGGTTGAAATACATCAGAAATTTCTACATACAATATCTAAAGAAATGCCGACCTTGTACTTGTTTATTTGACGGGTTGCAATTAGTATACCTACTTGATGAACTAAAGCTTTAAGTGATTGTGATTACAAACCTGACTTTGCTTGAAATATTGAATAAAAGTCAAATGGGATTATTTCCATACCAGTGAGACTTTGAAGCTTTGGAGGAATTATGGTTTCTTGTTATACTATGAATGCTTTTTGTTAAGTTTTTCTTTGATAAGACTATTGTGAGTCTCTTTGGAGACAACTGGTTTATAGTGGGATTGGCATGATCACAAGATAGATTTCAAAGAGCACGATATTTGTGGTTTACGTAAGCTTTACATATTTGTCTAAAGTAAAAAAGCAGTTATTCTGAAGTTGATTTCCCAAGTATTTTAATCCCCATGTATGGAAGCTAGGGAAAAAACCCCGAGGATTAAGTTATCGTTGTTTGGGCTCATAGAAAAATACAAGGATAAATACTGGAAACGAAAAGTTTATTCTTCTTACCTTCTTTTCACTTGACTGAAAGCTTTATTATAATTAATTAATTACAGCTTGTTACAATAACACTTGAGAGGAGCCGTGGCTTAATGGTTAGTGTAGCACAGTAACCATGGGGTTCCGGGTTCGATTCCCCGATCGAGCGAGGAGAATTATGAATTTTACAAAAGTAAAAAACATCTTTTGTCGTAAGGAAGAGCATCTGGCCAAGAAATTTCTCACTGCCAAAACAAAGTCCCCCTGAAGGGCACAGTCTGAGCCTCAAATGCTGGGAGAAAATGACGTTAAAACAAACAAAAAAAATCATTGAAAAACACATAACTTCTCCACAAGAATTGTTTTTTTGAAAGAGCGATTGTATGATTTAAGAAAAACAAGAAATTAAAACATATTCTGCATTTTGATTTCAAATTTGATCTCTCTACAAGCCCTTGTGTTTCTTACTAGTTTGCATTATTTTTTTGGATTTGTAAAAGCACTTTCTCTTATTTGCATCAGTCTAAAAATTGTCCTGGTTTAGAATAATACGGTTACTACCATTCTAATACGAAAGTATCATGGTATTATATACATTTATAGATTTATGTTCTTCGATAGTAATATTATGTTATGAAAGAGATTTTGCCTAAGGTGTAATGCATTTACATTTAAAAATCACTACTAGCTATTCCACAAAGCAGTCTCATAAAAAATGCCATGAATTCTAAATTAAAAATTAAAAACTGTAGTTGTACTATTGAAAGTAGCTTTATCTTTGAAAATAATTGAGATTAAGTTATGTAAAGAATTTAAAGCATTTTAATGCAAATTTACTTAATCATATGTGTAGAAAACTTAATATATTTCACTGTATATTACCGTTTTTGATAAAGTTTTTATTGATTATTGCACTGGTCAACAGAACAAAAGATTTAAGCATCAGGAATGCAAACCAACTTTCCTAGACCAATTTTTAAAGCTGCTTTCAAATATAACTCTATTTTCATTCACCTATTTTTACCAATATTTCAGCAGATTACGTGCACCTTTTTCATGTCTTTTTAAAATGCAAATTTTTGAAAATAATAAATAAAGATATTCTATTCTATTCTTATGATTCAAAAAAATGAAAATGTGGAAGGAATTTAGTGATAAAAAAGTGGAGTACTTACAATGCATACTACAAGGTTAGAAATGCTGTAGTTTTGGTTTTCAACGATGCTCCTTAGCCGGTTGATAGCTTGGGAGTGTCCAGCAGTAATCTGCTAGCATACTATCATCTCAGAAACCTTGGCACCCTTTCTCCATAGCACTGATTTCCTGGTGAAATTGCTCATCTGACACTGATCTAAGGTTCTCCTGGAAAGAAATTCAGATGGAAATTCAGGAAATAAATCTTCAGTGACATGCAACACCCCATTGACAAGTAACTTAACTAAATTTTTTTTTACTCCATCTTTGCAATCCATTGCCTTCTTATTCCGCCCCAAATTCTGGCAGACCCAGCAGAAGGCATTACAGGTTGGTACTTCCACCTCATCCAAAGTTGTTCTGAAGCTGGCGTCCTTTAGTATATCTCTGATTTGAGGTCCAACAAAGATACCCTTCTTCAACTTAGCGTTTGTGATTTTTGGAAATTTTCAACTATGTACTCAACACTCCTTTTACCAAGCGTCTTAATGAACTGCTTCATCAGTCCAAGCTTTATGTGCAGAGGAGGTAATAAAAGACATTTTCTGCAACCAGAAGTGCTGTGCTCATGGTAGTGCATCGTCCTGGTTCTTATGATGTTCTTGATGGGCGATTCAATTCCACAGAATGATTATCAGTTGCTTGGCTATCCCAGAGACACAAGAAACAGTAGCACTTAATAAAACCTGAGTGCATTCCCATCAACATTCCAATGACTTTCAAATCTCCACATATCTCTAAGCCAGTGGCACGAAGCAAAAGACCCATATTCTGGAATGACTAGTGCATATAAATTGGGTATGCAGTAGGAATGGACGGTTTCATATTTTCATTATGAAGAAGCACAGCTTTTAGACTCCGTTGGGAAGAATAGTTAAACTAACGCTATTCTGCAGGATCGCGAGTTAGTGGTAACCACTTGAAAGGTCCATCAATATCACTGCAAAATCAAAGCAGACCATGACAGGAAAACATGCTTGTATAACTTTACTTCTTTGCCTAAAATAAGTTATAAAAACAACCTGCTTCAACAGATTCTTCTCATTCAGCCTTGATGTCAGCAGCTCAGCTTTTTCCTTTGAGACAGAGAAAGAGAGATCTGACAAGATCATCTATTTCAGCTAGAGAAAACTTATATGGTTTGAAGTTGCTCTCATCTGGCACGTAATATTCTTCGTTAGCGCTATTGCGAGATTCAGGATCATCGTCTGAAGCTTCAATATTATAATCTCGTGGAACTGGGATTGGCAGATTTTCACTGTGAGGAACAGGCCGCATTGTAGAATTCAAGCTTGAATTCACGTTTTTGTGCTTCTTCTTCGTCGAATTTCCGGTAACATTTATATTGCAAAAATAACAGTTAGTCAAATGGTCTTTTGTCTCCCTCCAAATCATAGGAATGGCGAAAAGCATGGACTTCTTCCTATTTTCGTACCAGTCATGTAACCAACTTGAGCAAGCTGTGTAGATAACCCGTGGCGCCCATGACGTGTCTTTACACAAATTCAAAAATTTTGAATATTTCCATGCAACTTCCCACAGAAACTGTTTTGGCCTGAATAACTGAACAAATGATCATGTTAGTGATTTTTATATTTTAATTTATTTCAATTTGGTTATTATTATATCAATTTCCTTCCTCATGTAAAAAATACTTGTACTAAATAACTCCATTAATCTATAAAATTGCTGTTAATATAAGTCCTGTAAAGCAACCGAATAGAAGGGAAAGAAATAAAGTTGTAATTTTCAGTCAGTACTTTTCCAAACCACTTATTTCAATAAAAAATCAAAGTATGATATTGGTCTTTAAATTTTTCCTTGTTGAGACTCAAAATAAAACAGTTATTACCTGATATAGTAATTTTTTGTTATATAAAACAAAATGTTTTGTTTAGCTGACGATTGTAAAAACTTGAAACTGACAGTTCTAAACTAAGTTGTATTGATTTTTTGTCGTCCATCATATGTATATATATATATATATATATATATATATATATAGTACATATAATATACAAACACAAATTTCCGTTTTTATGATTACGATAATTGCCGTTACATGTGTTGTACATCAAGAGAATGGTGTCAAACTGCTTCTTACTTTTCGATCCATAACCAACAAAAAAAATAATTGTTCGGGAAGGATCTCTTAATAATAAAGGCAGTCAGTAATTCCATTCTTAGAGCATTTTCTGAAGAATGAATAAAGTTAGCAAGATTCAATATAAGTTCGTTGTTCTCCATTTGCATACTGCTTATTATTCCTATGGTTATGGCGAACTTAATGGCCTAATATTTTACAATAGTCAATTAAAGTTGCTTGTAAAGACCATGCAACCGTATTAATAAGATTCGGAAATGTGCTATTAAAAGTGAATAAAAGGTGCCAGTAATTTGGAGGCAGTAATTAAAGGTTTGACAATAGAAATATTGGACTCACTAGACCTTCCCAAATTTCTGGAATATATAACTCATTATCAGTAATAGAAGTAACAGTCTTTTTTGTTATTGTTATCATTATCATCACTAATTTTAGTGAGCTTGTTAACAAAGGCACTAAAATTAAGAATATTTTTACGGTAGCTATTTAGATTTGGTGACGTACTTTTTGTTTCCTTGTACTATCTAATTACTTTTGTTGAATGTGACTTTTCGTAAGCATGTACACAGGGTCTCCTGTCCATAAGGACACATACTTTGTGTGTGCTTGGAAAATATATGAACTTAATGCTTAGGACTTCGATCTCTCATGGTATTCAGATGTTCTATTTTTGCTTTAGCTTGGCACTGAAATAACTTGCAATATGAAGCTTACCTTTACGGTAAACGTGCAAAGTTCAGTCTGGCCCTAGTGTTTTAACAGAGCTTTCGGTGACTAACCAAAGTTGATCATCAGACATGGGAACTGTGATAAATTTGTGATTGTGAAGATATCATTTATTCCTTCTGTCCAAATGATATTGCCATGAGGTTTGCTTTCGATGAGGGTCTCTACTGGTGAAAGAAAGATCGAAAAGTTGGAGACTACTCTAGCGAGAAAGTTGCAATCTCCAAGAAATGATCGTAGAACGTTTATGGAGGGTAATCGACTGTACGTTAACGGTGTTGTGATGCTGTGAGGAGAAGGATACAATTTGTCTTTTGAACATTTTTATCTATTGCTGGTGGTGCTTTTAAGCGCAATTGTTATTTTGCGAGAGAATATTGTAGTTTTACCAGGTTTCAGGCCTGAGAATACTCTTTTCTAAATATGTAGAAGTTTTTAAGCAGTTTTTTCATCAGAGTACATATTGTCTGTCACTTTAGCGAGGATGCCATCTTGAAGTGGATTGCAGAGCACGCAGTACAAAAGCTCTTTCATGGAAGTTTCTTCCCCATGTATGTTAAAGACACTTCCAGTGTATACATTTATACCTTTGAATGGTAATGTTACGCCACAGTAATTTATCGATAATAGGACCAAGAGGATATGTTGTGTTAGATAGGTTTTAATGAGCTAGTTCATTGAGTAATTACGCGAAGTGCAGAATTAGTGTCAGGTATTAGTTTAGGCCAGGGGTTTGAATAATGATCAACTTCGCCAAAGGATATTATTAGACAATTCCCTTTGGCCGCGTTTTTAACGAGAAAGAAGGGCTTTAGGTACTCTGTCACTTAGCCAGTATTTTTAGGTTTTCTACATAACCCAAGTTGTTTGACCTCACCAAACTTCAGCTGTAGGCTGAAAGGCTTGTCTTATGAGTATTAGGGAATTGTTGAGGAGGTTATAAGGTACCCATATTGATGACTTCTTGTAAAGGGCCAAAGGTGCCATTGTAGCATATAATGGCTGGTTCAAGTACAAATTAGGATCCTCAATGCAGGGTATGGAATTTAGCACGGATATCTGCTGGCAGCTGGGTGTTCTCGTCGGCAGTGATCAGTTGTAGTTAATTTTTGTCGGCTGCAAGAGTAAGTGAATGTGTTTTTGTTAGACATACAGAGATAATACCGATAACATGAATTGCTTGAGCCAAATGGTCATTCTCTTTTAATACTCTTGACAGGTCGGTTTACCTGGGAATGACTTTCTTCCCAGCAATGAATCTGGTGATGGTTGGTGGAGGCCTAATACAATCTTAGGAAATATTTTTTGTTCTTGCTGCCAAGGCAATCTCAGTTTCGGCAACTTCAGCTGGTATTTTGAGCTGAAGATACAGTCCGGGTCAGATTGGATTTGGGGCTTGTAGCAAGTGAGAGGTAGTAAGGTGGGTGACGTGTGGAGCGTCTTTTGATGAGGTGTTATGATAACGTTATGTCGTCCCATCACTAAGTGAGATTTCAAGTTTAGCGCTATGAAGCATGATATCATTGCTGTACATAAATGTCACACTTGCGAGGACCTTAACGTCGATATTTTTAGTAACCACGTCTTCAAGTTGAAACTTTGGGTTGTTACGCGTCAATTGAAGTTTTATTTTTCCCTTTTATTGCTAAGAAAATCTTACCATTGTCTTGAAGAACCATCTGAGTGCTGTTTGTGATGCGTGCGCTTATTCTTGTTGCATTAGATTCTCTTAGCATTTTATCTTAGGCACCAGAACCAAGGGTTGGCTTAATGGAAAGATGGCACCAATAATAGTAATAATATTGTTGGGTAGGTACTGGTTAATCTGAACTCTTCTGATTGTTGTTGCAAAATATATCATAGATGCTCGATGCTTGGCTGGTTAAATGTATTTTGGGGTCTTCTATGTCGGGATCTTTAGAATAAAGGGCAGCGACTAACTGGGATTCTGCAAGAAACCTTTGATCAAATTCTGGTAAGTAAGGAAACTTGTTGAGATAATGTGTTGGTGCTCTGCCGGTACTTTGACAAAGTAGTCATGTCTTTTTTGCACTTGTTGGTTTCGTGTGTATATATGTTTTAAGACTATTCGAGTTTGATAGTCACTGGCTTCTGCATTTTTGCACCTTTGGTCATTAGAAATGTTTCTACTAGGGTGTCCATGAGTTGTGCGATTTCATTTTAATGGTTGCAAGTGTTCAAGATCGTAGTCCAAATCCAAACGGCTGGCAAATCTTTGTTAATGAAATGAAACCAGAGTACGATTGATAACTCTTCGTGGTTAGCGAGAGTGGAGAAGGTGAGTAGGTGGCTACATTCAACAAATGCCACCAGACCTTTGTAAAAATCGTTGGGCCATTCACCTATTTTGCATTTGAGGCCAAAACAGTGGGGGCCATCCGGGTAATAGCAAAATTAAGCACAGATAAACTGACATGTGTTATCGACCGATGTGGAATTTTTTACGGTATTGCTTTTTTATATTTCTTGGCAAATGTTAGGGATCTAAGAATTACTTCAATTTAGTAACTTTTTTAGCAAGAGTAGAAGAGGATTGTATGACACAATTGCTTTAAAGCTGGTAGTGTCGACACAAAAAAAATAAAGATACATTGTCTATGGAATTGAACAAGTACCTGTAGATAAGAAAGGAAAGTTCTTACTGCTTGTGTTTTTGCTTTCTAATAATTGTTTATGAAAGTCAGCAACGTGCTTTCGTTTACCATTTTCCTTCTTCTTTAGTATAGATTCATTTCTAAATTGTTCTCACAATAATACGGAAAAGGAAAAAGAAAAGAATAACAAAATTATCTGACGATAAATGCAATCGGAACCGAACTCCTTTTCTTTCTGCAGAAGCAAAACTTAATGCAAAACAAAAAGACATCTATGTGTCATAACTGCGAGAAGAGTATCCAGAAAGAGGATACACGAAATACTGTAAATCCCACGACAAAGTTGGTGAAGCTCAGATCGACTCTACCACATGTTTGCCATTCTATTCGGACTACACAAGTATGCACACAATCACATACACACACTCACACACTCACACATACATATATGGAAACAGACCCAAATTTTATGAAAACAGACAAGGTGTATCTTTCAAATGTTTTCCTGGAAAAGAAAAATGTGGCAATTATTTTCTAACTTGGAACATACACCTCTTTCTGCCTCTATATCACCAAGTTGATTTTGTACTTAAGATCTTTTTTAGCAGAGATCTATCAGACAGACCAGATTCAGTTTCAACATATATTGGGAAATCGTGAGAAAGTGGACTCTGCTTCAAATGGAAGGTAATAAACAATGTTTTGTGTTCGTGGCTCTTATGAATTTTTTAAAAGAATATCCTTACTCTGTCATGCTGTTGTTTTCACCAAATCAATTAGTTGGCGTCGAGTTAAGCTCTGCTAGACATTATTTAAACAAAAATCCTTGAGCTTTTGTGCTAGTATGGTTTGTCGGTTTTGCTTATCAAATATGAATATCAAGGGTTGCTCTACGAGGGAAGGATTGGTCCGAAGTGGGGCACTTCATCTTTCTAAACTGAAATTACCTTCCTTTTTTATCTTATTTATTGATTTTTCTAAATTGAAAATTTTCTGATTTCACTGTTTGGAAATGTAAAGCTTAGTCTTTAAGCTGCTAAGTATTTCATGTTTCACAAAAGGTCAATCACAAGGACTCTAAAAGAACTCTTTTTATCACAGTAAATCAAAGTTGCAGTTTGCATTTTAACAGAATTCTCTTTTCCTCCGAAAAAAAAGATCTGTGTATCCAGACTACAATGGAGTAAAAGATACACTGGTACAGAACAAGAAGCTTGACATTAGAATAACTTGACTAAAAAGAAAAAAAAACTTAACATTTTTTATTTAGTGTGAAATGAAAGGCTAAAAATGACTGAATATATGAAATATGGATGCAAAAGAAGTCATGACGATTTGATATGAACATATTTCTAAAAAATCCTTTTATTTTAAGTATTTACTATTGAAAAGAACAAGAAATCAAGTCGTGTCTTTCCCATTAAAAATAAAGTCCATACCTATTAAAAAATGTAGCTCTTTCCTATACATCCGGATTGAAGTAAAGCGTACAGGACAAAAGATTTTTGCTTTCCTATGATGCATTTTGAATAGGGAGAACGAAAAAAAGAGAGCAACTTTTCACTTATACAGCTTGAAAGTCATGTGACTTTCAAATCAGCCAAACACAAGCTTCAGCTTACCTTGAGGTCCCATAGCAAAGTCATGCCCTTATCTTTTCTTTATTTGAAGTGAAATTAGAGCAAATATATTGCCTTGCATCCACTGTAAATTATGTCCAATACTTCTACAAATTAAAATTAATATAGAAATCTGTAATATTCTTTAATTTTGCTCAAAGTTCTTATCTTATGTGTTGCTGTTGTTGTCTATGCTACCTTAAGCAAATTTTACTGTGTAGCACATCCCTTAGCTTTCTATTTTACGTTAAAATAATTTTCTTATCTCCTCAGATAATCCTTGTAGTTGCTATTGACAAATGTGGTAGCAACTTCAAGCTTGTTGCTTGGATGTTTAACAAGATTCATTTTCTGTATCCCTTTAATATACCAGTAACACAGTCATGTTTTCTTCCTTCAAAAGTCGACAGCGCCAGTTGGTAAAGGGTAAAATCCTGCTCGCAGTACTACGGTTATTTAATTTTATTCATAATGTGTCAGAGAAACTGCTTTTGGTTTATAGCTACAACACAAACAAGCAAGGAAGAATTTTTGTTGACCAAAACGTCCGGAAAGGCACATTTCCACTAAAAGTGGTTGCGGAGGGCGTAAGCTTCCTCCTACATCAAGGCATTATCAAGAGGACCTGCAACTATACTGAGAGTAATAATGGGCTGTCTTTTATAGTACTTGTATAATGGAAAGTTCGAAAGCCCGAAAGGCCGTTATTTGAAAATTGTTAGTTTAATTAAACGAATAATAATTCTTTTGTGCCCAAAAGCGTATGTAAGTAAAAAGTCTCATGTATTTTCTATATATACTGGCGTTTAAATTTCATTTAAAACTACTCTTAGCTTTCAAAAACAGGAGGAAAGCATGAATTAAGCAAAGTAGGGGAAAACAGTAAGAAATTGTTAATGTTAAGATGATAGCTTTCATTTTTGCTTCTCTTAAAAATGGTCATCTCTTGTTTTCGAAAACCGAATTGCACCAAATAACTAAAAAATATAAGACAAAGATATATTTGAAGGTACATGTTGCAAGTCTGATATTCAGAATAAAACAAAAAATATTATTTATAATCTATATCTTTTAGGGTCAGATTTATCTTATACTTTTGTTGGACAAATTTTCACAACTTGTTTACCACTGAGCTCTGCTAATTTGATTAAAACCTCTGGTCGTACTAGGATTTTTTTAAACATTTTTCTTTAGTGAAGCAATGTCTGATTCAGGTTTCTTAAATTGCGATCATGTAGTCATTCAAGCCTATGCAATAATTTGTTTGTGGTAACCACAGATAGTTTAACACAAAAACAAACCACAGTGTCACATACTCTACTGAGGATAACAGTCAAGGTAGTTTCAAAACACTGTTTTGTTTACTTGTCTAAGATGTTTACTATCGTTTTGGTGATTAAAATTCATCAAAAGTTGTAAATAATATAACAAACAACATTTATAACTATTGAACCAGCTAACCATTTATTTGCCAAGATTCATCAATAGAAGCTAATTATATTTCAATGTTATCACTATTTAACATTAACAGAATCCTAAAGTTCAAATTATTAAATCAGTTGTGGTTTATACCTGCAAAATAATGGAAATTAACAAAGTAATTTATCTGATTGCAGAAACGTTTTGTCAACCGCAAATCTAGCTGTATGGATTATAGAAGAAATAGATGAGATAATGCTTCGTGTGAAAGTTACACGAAGGGAAGAAATATGACCTTAGCAGGTATCAAGCGACCACTGTCTGACAGTTGGATGCTAAGTACAAATGCTTCAATATCAAACTGAACCCACTGAATTCAGTTACAGCATGAGATGGTGATTTGTTAAAGACTGGATCCTAAGGAATTTCATAAAGAAATTTAATCCATTTCAGTCAGCCTGATGAAATTTAAAACTCTTTACAACAATGTGACTTGTCAAAAGTCTTGAAACAGTTCCTCTAACCTCTGCAGTGACAACGACAGAATCAGAAGATCTAAAAGAAGTTAAAAATGAAATTATACAATGGCCAGGAAAAGAAGTCAAAAGGTGATCCAAAAATTAGGTTCTTCTGAGTTTGAATCAGGAAATCGTGTGGGAAAATCAACAAGCAAAAGAAGATCATGGGCAAGAGCCAAGTTGTAAGAAACGTCTTCAGGTCTGTAAGCTGGACTAGAATGTGAACTATACTGTCTGTGCAACTGAGCAAGAAATAAAAGGGGACGTATATACATAAGAAACAAGTAACAAGTGACTTTAATAAGAAACAATCTAAAGTACATAAAAGATTTATCTTGATTATTCTTTTATCATGAACTTGAATCAAGTTCACGTAGTCTAAGAGATGCAAGATCCTATGGAGCTTATATAGCAAAAGCATAAAGAAACGTTGAAGATTTTGGTTAAAAAATAGGTGTATAACCGTCAGCATGGAGAGCACTATTATTTACACTGTCATTAAGCCTTGTCTTGCAAAGCACAAGAAATGGAGGAGTCAAAATGAAGGAAAGTTTTCACCCAAAAATTGGAAAGAAGACATTTGACATTAGTAAAAAGCTAAGGAAAAGCATTTTCTGAGGGTTACAGGTCATCGTCTATGATTTAGCACTATTCTTATTGAAAGACGTAGGTCTGGAGGCATTACTAGTGTGTTTGAAGAATTATGCACCGTGTTAATGACAACAGAGCTAGGAATGAACCGAAGGAAGTTTGGTTCACATTTCTTAATACTTCTGTTGTTATCAGCTTTAAGACTTCGTAGCAGTGGGGCATAGCGCTACTTTTTTCTTTGCTTGTCAGTTCCGATTTGCAAAATTTTCTATGGCAGCTGCTGGTGCTTTGAAAGGAAACTACTTAGCAATTTGATTCGATTTTGTTGAAAGATGGTCTCAAGATTAGGACCAGAAATTTGGGCAAGCAGCTACCTTGCTTGCAAATCTTGTTTACCCAGAGCATTGTTCTCTGTTGATCAGCTTTTACCTCAGGTAACTGACCACGTTTTCCGACTTTTATTTGATTTGGGTTCTCCACAGGTAGATTAAGTTTCTCTTTTACAGTGTAACTATGATATGGTAAAGTAGAGGTAGATTAGAACTGCCAGGCACTGTTCAAAAAATAATTTCCATTTATGCTAAACACCGCCTGTAAGTGTTTGAAGGAAGTGTTAGAAATAATCTCGAGCTAGTTATCAATTGTGAGTTTACGGGCCGTTTCTATTACGGCAAATGCTTCTACCAATTCCTTGCCATGACCTACTTTAATTATAGTATCTTTTAAATACCGACACTTTTATTTAATTTAGAGGTCTTTTGGGTACGGTGTTTATTACAGAGCAGCATTTATTTTCAAAGTCAAGAGAGGGGAAATTGAAATCATGTGTTAATTGAACGGGGTAAGATATGTAGTTGGATGTGCCTCGTAAAAATATAAAATAAAAGCAAATATATTTTACTGGCCTCAGTATTCCGGCAAAATTTAGGCAGAAAGCACAAAGCAAGCTGAAATACTGCACGGAAAACAAAACTAAAGAAACCAGGAATATACTTATTTATTCTTAGGCATCAGATAATCTGTTTCAAGAAATCTGTTTCATTTATTTCCTTATATTTTATTGAAATAATTTAATTTGTGCATTGTGGTTGAACCTGTAGACTTCTTAAACCTTGGGCAGATCTATCGGGATATTGGTCAAGGCTTGGTTGTTTTGAAAGGGTCACAATTCTTGGTAGATGGTTGAATTTGCCACTGTCCCACAAATGCTATGTTTTATATAAAAAGCCCGAGTTTAAATTTCATCTCAGATTTTGAATATAGGAGTCGATAGAATTTAGGAATAGTTATATTTTCTAATTTAATCACTGTTAGGAAACTTAGCATTTAAGAGATATGAAGGAGGTGGGACTACGAGCTGAAACGTGGGAAGACCGCGGAGAGTGGAGAAGGAGGTGCCGAGCGGCTGAGCCGACGTGAAGTTGGACAAGTCTGGAAGGAGAAGAAGTAGAAGAAGAAGAAGAAGAAGAAGAAGAAGAAGAAGAAGAAGAAGAAAACTTAGCATTTATTTGATCCGAAATGTGCTTACTGATTTTTATAAAATTATCTGCCGCTTTTTTTTGGAAACTTTTTACCTACCTACCAGATAAACTAGTTGACAAACGTTTCTCCTCCCATCTTTCAGTCTAGTTTATTTCCTCTGGGACTGATTCAACACCAGTTTTGACGTAATGTCCACTACAAATAATATATTGATGTCATAATGAACTCAAGATGGTACTTTTATGACTCTAAATGTACCATTATTGGATGCATAAAGCACATTATATTTCCTTTGATGAAGGCACACGAGAAGTATACAGTTATTTGAATGTAGTTTAAAACTGGAAACTTTAAACAGCCCAGGAAAGATTACTGAGAAGTTAAAGATTCAAAGAATGCATTTCAAGTTTAATTTGTATCATATTTGTTCCATTTAAAATTTAGAATGTTTAATTTATGCCTCTGCTCGTCAAACAATTGCTCACCAATTATCAAATGAGGAAATAAACTTGTAATATCCGTATGCTCAGTCTGTTTTGCATTCAACACTGAAAAAAAAGAAGAGAGGACCATGAAAGCCAACCAATTTTTGTAATAGGCTACGGAAAGCCGATCACTTTTGGCGACTGGGATTTTTGGCAGGGAAGACATCACTTGTAGACAAAGAAAGAGTTTTTCACGAGGTCAGAATATCTTTAGGTGCAGTAGCACGATAACATTCATAAGTTGACCTGGTAATTTGATGTTCAAATTTAGTACACACCAGTCGGGGTATAACATCATTAGGAAATCCATTACTTAACAAAATGTTCTTAAAAGTAGCTATTTCTCCTGGCAATTTCTCATGAGATCAAATAATGATAGCATGATGAACTAGAGCTTTTACTAGACCACTTTTGAACTGAGTGGAACTGAAAGAGTCCCACTATACGTNAAGAGTTTTTCACGAGGTCAGAATATTTGTAGGTGCAGTAGCACGATAACATTCATAAGTTGACCTGGTAATTTGATGTTCAAATTTAGTACACACCAGTCGGGGTATAACATCATTAGGAAATCCATTACTTAACAAAATGTTCTTAAAAGTAGCTATTTCTCCTGGCAATTTCTCATGAGATAAAATAATGATAGCATGATGAACTAGAGCTTTTACTAGACCACTTTTGAACTCAGTGGAACTGAAAGAGTCCCACTATACGTATTGTCTAGTGAAGGCCGGTTTTCGAAACACACTGGTTTTAAAAGAAGTGGGAGTTTTTTCAACTAAGCACCTAAAATGGTAGACAACCATCTAGTACTTTTCCCGCAGTAAACACCAAGGAGGTGTGAAGATTGTTTAGGAAAATCATGAACTTATTACCGTCTTTTTGATATTAAAATATGGCAAATGTGTCATTGACGAATGTATAACACACAAGAACATTTACCTTTTGTGTAGGCCCAAATAATTACTTTCCATCATAGTATTCTACAAATATATTAGCCACAGCCGGGCCATGTCGCGAGCCTATAGCCACATCATCAACTTGAATATTCAGTATTTTCAAAGGCAAAGATCCGTTTCGCGATTTCTTGTCGTGTTAGAGCTTTCAAATTACCGAATTTAGTATACTGGTTGATTACATCTGCACAGACTAGCCTGTTTCTCGTTCAATACGATAGGCCTTAAGGCCTAAATATATTCATGTAGCATATCCTAGAATACGGCAGATAAATACATTTTGAGTGCAATCACTGGAAACGACAGGTTCATCCATTGCTTTTGAATGGTGTGATCCAGTGACTCAGGGGACAGGATCATATTCATAACAGTCTCAAAGAAGGAAACAACGATTGATTTCAACGCCCAGAGCACTAAATTAGCTTAAAGGTGAACCAAATTAGTTATTGTCCACATATTACTCAGACATGACCACACATCTATTACATAACTCTTTCGTTATCCTACCTGGACTTTTTTTAATTCAATAAGAGGATTTAGCTTTGTGCCACCATTATAAGGGATAAACAAATAAACCCAAGACTTTCTTTAAACCCTGGTTTCCATTGGTACAGTTTTAGTGCTTATAAGGTTGGCATTTATATTAGAGACCATGGCAGACGAATTGATGATATTGACCATGTCGAATTTTATTGACGTCGTAGGCACCTTAGACGAAGATGCACGCAGCTACCTTAACAACAAGTTAGCCAGGAGCTTTCTATACGATTAATGTCTTTATTCGCAATGATACATCGTTGGGTTTCATTAATTCGGGAAAACCAGCCCTTGGTGGTACTGAAGTCAACATCCTGTGGAGATGCATTCTCTTCTTGCATTCTCCAAATATGATTTATAAGAATTATGGTCATAAGGAAAAAAAGAAATTTGGTATGGCTGATAAGTTTCTAGCTTGTACTTTTTAATTTGTTAACTAAACATACCTCCCTGATATGATCTATCACTTTTAAATGTAACTTTTTTGTCAAAGTAGTCTAAAAACAGATTTTTCACATTGTGCTTTTCTACACAAAAACGAACATGTTCACACAAGTATTTTCTTGAATGGAAAATACTGGTTGTACCGAACTGGTTTCCGGTCAGTGGCTGTAGCTTTAATATTTATTGCTCTGCCCATGGAACTACTTGCACTACGCCTGTCCTTTAATAACCTTTATCTGATTTTTCACTCACAGAGGTAATACACTGTCCAGCTCACCAGTGCTTCTCAAAACTAAAAAGCAAAATATCCATAACGTGATCAATGGGAGTAAAGCAGATTCTGTCATGTGGGTGTCCTTATCTTCTTATACAAAATTCTTGTTTAACGACTGGTGAAAGTAAAGGGTGTCAAATAATAAACATGAAATAACAACGCGTTACTGAATCACATGTTAAACATACATATATATATATAAATACCTATATATATATATATATATATATATAANCATGGAACTACTTGCACTACGCCTGTCCTTTAATAACCTTTATCTGATTTTTCACTCACAGAGGTAATACACTGTCCAGCTCACCAGTGCTTCTCAAAACTAAAAAGCAAAATATCCATAACGTGATCAATGGGAGTAAAGCAGATTCTGTCATGTGGGTGTCCTTATCTTCTTATACAAAATTCTTGTTTAACGACTGGTGAAAGTAAAGGGTGTCAAATAATAAACATGAAATAACAACGCGTTACTGAATCACATGTTAAACATACATATATATATATATATATATATATATATATATATATATATATATAAATACCTATATCCTCTCTCTGTATAAATAAAGTAAGAATAAGACTCCAAATAGAATCACCCCTCTCATTTTAACAGATAAAATACGAGAAGGAACGAACCAGTTGTAATGTTATTTACCAAGTATATTTCAACAGCTTCATCGTGTCATTATTAACTGTAAAAATATAAGCTAGTAAAGTCATTCATAAATAACAGTTTTCAAAGTAAACACGATTTTGAAATGAAACAAAAGAAAGCAGCAACTCTCACGCAAATAATTGCAACTCTTGAGGCTTTCAAGCCTTTGTCTATATTAGGAGAAAATCTTATGATAAAGGAAGGCTCTCAGAATGATAATTGTGGCCAGGAATCAACAATAAATTAGTTCTGAAGCACGGCTTTTTAATGTTCTTTTTATCAATTTCAGCGAACTAATCTAATGATATAGGTAAGGAAAATTGGTTTATGTAATGATGGAGTCGATCACACCGCGACAGGTGCTGAAACATGGGTTGATCGTTGTGGGTACTTTGTTCAAGTAGACGTGTGATTAGGGAGCGATCAGTCGAGCCAATATAACTTTCCCCGCAACCTGGACAGGTAATGGTATGTATCACAATTGCTTGTTGCTCTTTTGGTACAGAACCTTTCGCAGGGCAAAACATAGAAAGTTATTTGGTTTCAGATAACCTGATAACGACAATATTTTGTTTGGTATATTTTTGAATTTTCTCAAGCAAGGTCTAAGCAACTGTTCACCCTTATCGCCAGCATACGGTACTTTCACATAAACTTTAATGATATCGTCACAATTAGCTTGTTGAAGAGGTATATCTTGTTTTGGTTGAGATTTTTCGAAAAGATCGAGCAATAAAGGAAGAGTTTTGATTCATGAAAGTTTTGATTTTTTCACTTTTGATTCTGTTTGTAAAAAGCAGCACTTGAAGAGCAAATTTTAGTAGCATGGTGAAAAACTGATTTTATTCATGCATGCACTGAGGTAATAAAGCCTTTACTAGTCAAATGCTTAACTATATACATACGTATATATACGACTACATGTTGACTTTTAAGTTACTGATTAGCAATAGAAACTACTAGTATCTTATACTAGTAGTACGTCTTATCTTACTACTAGTAGTACGTCTTATCTTACTACTAGTATATTAATTTATTTTCTCCACAGAATTACAGAAAAATATCGTAAAACTCAACAAATCTACTAAGAATTTTTTGATTTACTTGTAATGCTTTATTTTCTGAAATCTGCTAATTCTAGTTCGGTGATTTTCATTCCTTGGATTTGAGATATTGAACACAATAAAGAAAAATTACAAAGACGACAGAGCCCCACTAACTGTAGGATATGTAGCTTTGTCTCAAAATTGGTGTTTCAAAAAGCACAAATAAGAATCCCAATAAAGTCGTTTAAGTTAGCAGAAACTCTGAAGATATATTGGGGATTAATTCCAGTCATCTGGAAAAAGGGGATAAATTCCAGTCATCATTCAACTTTAACACCCGAATCTTTAAAAAGTCAATAACTTTCCTTCATAGAAAACGCAGCCATCTGCTTTTGACTGGGCATGTTAATGTGCGTGTGTGTAAACTTAGTGACGACAGGTTAATTAATCGACTTGCAAAATGCCGTGTCAAACCAATCAAAGCAACTATCCCTGCAAAATAGCGATTGGAATGGATTTTGAGTTCAGCTACCAAAATATCTTCCTCTTTCCGGACAAAAAAGTGATCGAATGTGTTACTTGTGTACGTAAGGTTCAAAAAAGTAAAGAAAGAAGCTCTACGGACACTACAGAATGTAGGCATCTTCGAATAAACATGCACGTTCTGCCTCCATAGTATTCTCAGTTTAGTGTTCTAAAACCAAGTGCATGACTCTCTTGGCATATCAAGGAAATGCTTTCTGAACCAAAGTGAGTGAGATAAATGTAAATACTGCAAGTCGGTCAAAAAAGAAATTTGGAACTTAAATAATTAAAAGTGACGTGACATGAACAAATATGAAATTTTGTATGGAAACGGCGTTTCAAGGAATTAGGAATGCACACATATAGGAAAACAATTAAACACATTTCAAAAAATTGAAATTCGAACATCCGATGCAAAAGTTTTGTCTTTGGGAAGAAGTCAGCCCTTGTTAGGATTTAGCCATTACTATTGAAAACGCAGTGTAAATATTGTTAATGAGACTTACAATGTCAAACTTCTGCTACTATAACTCCTTAATATTCTCGTTTTGTTCCCAACAAATCAAACATGCATACAAAATAGCACTACTTGTAGCGAATACAAATAAGTACAATGTTGATATCATGGAACCTAAAGGGGAACCAATTGCACATTTTGGTTTCTGTTTGCTGCATTAGACGGAAAATGATAACTAGAGACAATACTATTTGAAGAACACTAAAACTCCACTAGGTTGGGCGATTAGTACATCCTACTACCATGAACAGATCTCATAAAATTAATTCTAGTGGTTTCATCAGGTTTAAAACAGTACTACTAACAGTTAACAACGCCAGGCAGCTTGATATCACTGGTAACATTTTTAAACCAAAATGTCACTTGGCAACGGGCACGTTGCTGGCCTATTTTTTGACGCCGACTTTAAAAATACAGTCCATTTTGCCCTATCACAACAGGTTTTGCCGCTAGAGACAATGCCTATTATGGACAAAATAGGCAGGGATGTCTAATTTTACAATGACATACATGGAAATGATAATGTAAGTAAGCCACTTTTAATATTGAAATGACTAGCAATTCAAGTAAAATCATTCTAATAGCCTCCAAAAGGAATTATCAGCTACAGTAGACACGAAGACTTCCACGATTATCAGTTGGTGTTGAAATTCTCTACAACTTCACGGGTATTTGCGCCCATTTCCATAATTTTACAGTTCTAAACTTTCTTTGAATCTTGTTTTCATTAAAAATTATCTTTGAATCTTTTGAATGGCTTTTCAGATTTCTTGTATGGCTAGTAGACGATATTGATAAAAAGAGAAAAAGTTCAGATCGTTTCTGTTACATTTGTAGAAAGTTTACATATTGTTCGGAAAAAGAAAGAGATCCTTGGTTTTGTCAAAAGGGCATATTAACCATGTTAGGGAATGGCGCTGGTAGATCAGGACAACCCTTGGACTCAACATGCAGTTTGCTTGTTATTACACCTTGCTTCATTTATGGCCTAGCAAATAGAAAATCGTCATCTAAGATTCGGAACAGCTATGGTGTTTATGAACCATCAAATCACACAACTGACTTCTGTTTTTGCAGGATGGAAACGAAAGGTTTTACCAAGAAAAAAATCAACACAAAGTTAAATATGCAAGTCAACCATCTCCCATATTGCCTGTTTCACATTCGGATTTTCAACCTGTCTTCGGGGAATCGTCTCCGCTGCAAATTACACCATTTCATACAAAATTTAGACAAGGGCACTGAAGAGCCCGATTCCAAAATTCAAACTGACCAATTTGATGCTAATACAGACGATTCTTGTATGTCTACCGACAGTGATACCGAATACAGTCATTATCACATATACCTCAGTCATTGCTCCATACCACGAATCAAATTGAGCTGAAGGATCTAATTCGCGATCTAAACCTCAAGGAAGATCAATCTCAAATTTTAGCACCAAGACTAAAAGAGAGAAACTTGTTGACACAAGAAACAAGTATTTCTTACTATAAATGAAGGTAAAACTCATTTAGATTGTTCTTTCAAGGACTCATTTTTTGTGCGTGCAAATGTAGATAAATTTCTAGTTAAGCTGGCCATTGAAAAGTACTGAGCATATGAGTAAAGAATTTTTCGATTTCAGCAAAGCGAAGTATGAAGTGTGTGCTACTACACAATAGTGATATTTTAGGTTCTATACCTATTGCCCATTCAGTGCACGCTAAGGAAACCCAAAATGAGGTAAACAGTGTGTTTTCTTTGTTTGGCTATGATAAACAAAGATGGGTGATATGCGTGGGTTTAAAAACGGTGATTTTTTTTACTTGATCAGCAAGGTTATACAAAATATCCCTACTTTCTTTGCTACTGGGATAGCAGGCAAAGAGACAAACACTGGACTCAGAAGGTTTGGAGAGTAAGAGAACATTTTTTGGGGGAGCAAAACATCATAAGTGAAGCATTAATCAGTCCGGATAAGAACATTTTCCCACCACTTCACATCAAGCTGGCCTCATGAAACAATGTGTCAAATTATAAAGAAGGGCAGTGTTTTAAATATTCTTGACAGTCCCGAAATACGGGAAATGATTGATGATGAGGAGATTTCATTGATCCAATATTTGCGGAAGAAAAGGACACATGGACTGTAACTGATGTTGTACACAATTTCCTTGGTAATCGAAGAGCTGAGAACTATAAAGAGTTTAGTGAAAAGGCTTTTTCTGTCCTGCCAACAACTTGGATGTAATATGAATATCAAGGTACTCTTCCTATTTGATCACTTTGAACAGTTTCCAAATAATCTTGGTGACAAAAGTGATGAACAAGATGAGAGGAAGCGGGTGTAGAAACATGCTAGCTGATTAATGTATCAGCTAGCATGTTAATGTTCCATCTTCCATTATAACGTTCCTAAGGGATGAGCTATTAAAGAAACATAGGAGAGTTCTCAAGAAGTGAAGATTTATGCCTTTGTATGATGACCATTAGTGAAACAATTAGCATTTCACAGGTTCTCAGATGTGCAAACTTTGTTACTATTTATGTTACCTTTTGATATTTATGTTTGGCTTTTCACTTGTCTCAATTTTTTGATGGTGATAACCAACACTTTGATCTGTATTAACTACTCCACTATATTCGATCAAATGTGTGCTTTATCAACTCAAATCACAAAGCACCATTTATTTAAGTGAAGAAATTAAAATTTGTGTCGTCAGGTAATAAATTCACACAAAATAAGGCATTCCTTGATTAAATAATAGAAATTGAAACTGCTGTAACTTCACTTTGATATAATTGGGATACTTTTGCTCTTATGATAGGTTACTATAACTTAATTAAAAAAGTAAAAATTCGAAAAAATGTCTATCGGTGTAATAGTTAAAAATGTGACTATTAAAAAAAATATATGACCATTCACGTTTACACTAACCGTACAGAAAATAATTTGAATAAATCACTACTAATAAACCGTTGATGGCAATCATTTATATATACTAGCAGATATTCATTCATACTAACCCACATAAACAAGGAATATTACAAAGTTAAATGTTTGATTCAGTAAAACCCTAATAACGACTAGTTGAAGAAAAGAAAGTAGTATTCATTCCCTTCAAGCATTCGAAATGTCTTAACAAACAGATTTCTCTCCTGTACAATAACGGCAGATCTTCGTTAATGAAACTAATAAAAATACGAGTATTACCCCTATTGCTATTTACAACACAAGGTTTGGCGGCTGTTTCTGGAAAAATAGGTATGACTATCAAGATATTCCCTATGTACAAAATCGTAACAAAATATCTAACAGCAGCAAGAATGCCGACTGTTACAATACAATATCCATCACTTGTGATCCAGAGCAAAATCTACCCGTTTAGCGTGATTTACAATCATTGCGAGAGGAAGCGGGTCTATTGGCAGGCTTCAGATTTTCCGGTGCTAATAACTGTTTTTCCCTTTCCTGCTTTGCTCTCTCTTTATGCTTATCTTTTCTTTCCTCCAATACTTGTTCAGTTGAACCAAGGACAAGTTCACTGATATAAGAAAAAAAACCCCACATAACCAACTATTTAGGTTGTAAAACAAGGAAAAATTACCGACACTATTTATGTCGTTGCGATCAAGTTCGTTGCTGTATTAATGCTGTATTAAATTCGTATCAGTCATACAGTAGTGAGCCTGACATAGAAAGGTTGGTAATTAACATTGAACAAGGTGAGCATTTACAACATAGTGCCTCTAGGGTTGTAAAAATTCCTCTTTTATCAAGGTGGTGTAATATTTCTGAAATAAGTTTCAGGGTACGGCTGTTAAAATAATGCTCACATATTTGCTCTTTACGAGAATTTGTATATGTGAGATGTCTCACAGAATATGCTTTGACAGGTAAGAAAATACAACGCTCAAGTCAGTGGGCAAAAACTGAACAGTATTGCGACAGTAATCCAGTGGAATATAATTGGGGAATAAGGTATTTGATAGCACATCAGCAAAATCAGGATCTTGGAAGGAACAAGATGAGGGAAGTATACGGGAAAAAATTATAAATGCTATGCAATCCTATACTCTATTTGATGCACTTATATCTGGTAAAATCTATCTGCTGCCAACTTTATGCTGTTCAGTTCCGAAGAAAGTAAACTTTTCGCAAGTGAGGTTATTTTTCGCGAGATACCTTTTCAATAATCCCATACTTTCACAACATAAACATTCGTCAAACATTTATTGTCGTTTGTTACCATTGGTAATACTGTGTCCAGTATAAAACAATATCCTAGCCCCAAATTTCATAGGAAATGCTGCCAATCATGGTAATTAAAAAATAATGATAAAAACTGTCCAGTAGGGTTAATAGTGAAATTATATAAAGTTCAGAAGCGGCTGTATTTTTCAAAACCAATTGCTATGCGATCTGATACTTGCAAAACGAAACAAAAATCAACAATACTGATTTACCGTTGCAGTTATCTCAATTCAACTGATGATCTTGATAACACTGGTAAACAAAGAAAATTTTTTTTTTCTCGCATGGAATTTAAGAACAGTTTTAGACTAATTTGAGGGTGCTGAATTCAAATCTGATCTTAGATTTTCTCTAACGCATTAAGATTTTGCGCAATACACATTTGTATTTTTTCATTAATTTTTAAGAAAATAATATCCCATCAAATAGTGTAGCAAAAAAAGGCCGGATTATATGGTACATTTTGGTAAATTTACTTTTTTTTTACTTCATTTAGTCTCCCAATAAACTGAAGAAAATTTTTGTTTTCTTAGAACATGCATAACATAACCAGTTTTTATGATACGAAAGTAAACAAACAGGTTTGAACTTACACAACACTCGTTTGCAGGGTAGTGTTTTTTTATTCATTTTATCACTAAATTTAGTTATTTATTGTTATTATTCTGCTGGTTTTTTTTGTGAAACAATACCTAAGGTGTCGGAGGTTGGGTAGAAATTCAGGAAACAACTCAGGTAGCTAACAAATTTTTTCTTGTCTGCATGATGTGGTACTGACCTAACAATGGCCTCTACATCTCACAGAAGAAAGTACTCAAGTGATCCAAAAATATTTTGCTACGTCTGTGGGAGCTCTACTTTGAAGAATCAGAGGTGCAACATTACTGACTTTGTTAAGAGTGTGTATTTGACTTACTTCAAAGAACCATTTGGAGATCAAGACAAGCATTGGGTTCCTCACAAAGTGTGCAAAACCTGTGTTGCGACCTTGAGATCATGGTCTTAAGGAAAGAATGCAAAACTCAAGTTTGGAGCGCCTATGGTTTGGAGAGAACCACGCAATCAGTTAGATGACTGCTATTTCTGCCTTGTCAATGTAAATGGTTTCAATACGAAAAACAAGCAAAATTTGCAGTACCCATGAATCCCTTCAGCTATTCGACCAGTTGCCCATAGTGAAGAAATAACTGTACCAATATGTACTGAGCTTCCAAAAATTGATGTCACAGATCTCTACTTACCTTCTTCTAGTGATAAAAAAGACACTACAGATATTTTTCAGCCCTGTGATGAAGATAGTAACAAACCACTTCTGTCTACTCAGCAGGTCAATTTGGTTAGAGATCTTTATCTACCAAAAGAGTGTGCTGAACTGTTGGCTTCAAGATTGCAAGAGAATCGAATGTTGAAACCCGACGCAAGTGTCTCATTTTATCGCAACAGGGAAGCAGAACTGCGGACGTACTTCCATTCAGATGGCCAGTGTGTCTATTGTACTGATGTAGATGGGTTACGTCTCTTTATGGGACTTCGAGCTTATGATTCAAGGGATTGGAGGCTTTTTATTGACAGTTCCAAAAAAAGTTGTTACACAATGGAAATAAGTATGGCTCGGTACAAATAGGTCATTCTGTAAAACTTAAGGAAGAATATAACAACATCAAGGTTGTTATANAGAGTGTGTATTTGACTTACTTCAAAGAACCATTTGGAGATCAAGACAAGCATTGGGTTCCTCACAAAGTGTGCAAAACCTGTGTTGCGACCTTGAGATCATGGTCTCAAGGAAAGAATGCAAAACTCAAGTTTAGAGTGCCTATGGTTTGGAGAGAACCACGCAATCAGTTAGATGACTGCTATTTCTGCCTTGTCAATGTAAATGGTTTCAATACGAAAAACAAGCAAAATTTGCAGTACCCATGAATCCCTTCAGCTATTCGACCAGTTGCCCATAGTGAAGAAATAACTGTACCAATATGTACTGAGCTTCCAAAAATTGATGTCACAGATCTCTACTTACCTTCTTCTAGTGATAAAAAAGACACTACAGATATTTTTCAGCCCTGTGATGAAGATAGTAACAAACCACTTCTGTCTACTCAGCAGGTCAATTTGGTTAGAGATCTTTATCTACCAAAAGAGTGTGCTGAACTGTTGGCTTCAAGATTGCAAGAGAATCGAATGTTGAAACCCGACGCAAGTGTCTCATTTTATCGCAACAGGGAAGCAGAACTGCGGACGTACTTCCATTCAGATGGCCAGTGTGTCTATTGTACTGATGTAGATGGGTTACGTCTCTTTATGGGACTTCGAGCTTATGATTCAAGGGATTGGAGGCTTTTTATTGACAGTTCCAAAAAAAGTTGTTACACAATGGAAATAAGTATGGCTCGGTACAAATAGGTCATTCTGTAAAACTTAAGGAAGAATATAACAACATCAAGGTTGTTATAGAGAGGTTGCAATATCGTGTTCATGGGTGGGTAACTTGTGTGGATTTGAAAATGGTCAACTTTCTTTTAGGTCAGCAAGGAGGGTACACAAAATACCCCTGTTTCCTGCGTTACTGGGGCGGTAGAGCTACAGCAGAGCATTGGGTGAAGAACGAATGGCCTCAGTGACAGAGTTTGGCATCTGGCGACACGTATGTCATCAATGATCTTCTAGTGGATAGGAAGAACATTGTCTTTCCTCCCTTGCACATAAAACTTGGATTGACGAAACAGTTCTTGATCTCTTGATCATAGTGGTGAATGTTTCAGTTAAATATGTTCATATTTTCCTGGTCTCAGCGAAGAGAAAAAAAGGCTGGTATATTTGATGGACCCCAAATTGGAACACTTATGAGAGATCCAAACTTTATCACATCCATGAATGAGACAGAAGGAAGAGCTTGGAACGCATTTAGTAATGTGGTCCAGTATTTTCTAGGGAATATGAAAGCAGACAACTATGAAGAGATTGTGGAAGAGCTACTAATGAGCCTGCGAGGTCTTGGATTTAGAATGAGTATCAAGATCCACCTTTGACACACCCATCTGGACACTTTTCAGGAGAATCTTGGGGATGTGAGTAAGGAACAAGGGGTGCATTTTCATCAGGATATCAAAACAATGGAAGAACAGTATCAAGGCCAGTGG
This sequence comes from Morbakka virulenta, assembly GCA_003991215.1. Classification (NCBI taxonomy): domain Eukaryota; kingdom Metazoa; phylum Cnidaria; class Cubozoa; order Carybdeida; family Carukiidae; genus Morbakka; species Morbakka virulenta. The sequence continues at coordinate 819,926 of RDPX01000262.1, forward strand.
GACTCACACATGATGGCGGATTATTGCTGGAGCTTGATGAGAGACAACCCAGAAGCTGTACATCACAGATCAGCCAAGAAAGAAAGTTCAGATAACTGCAATTTGATACTGATCTGTGTTCTATATATATATATATTCTATTTTTTTCTGTCATTCTGTTTGGATTGCTGTACATCGACGTAGTAATATTTGTTATTCCTTGATTATTAATATTCAAACTGTAGTACAAAAAATCACGTCTTTATTATGAAAACGTCGATATTGCTATAAATTGATGAGTAATTTTCATCAAAAATTATAAAATTTTATAGCTCGAAATCTTGATATGATAGACAAAAACTGAGTTCATATTCGTAATCAGCAGCCCAAATTTAGTTAGAATTCGTTTAAAAACCCTTTGCCAGAAAAATCGTATTGGCCAGTGTAATCGCAAAACCCTTGCATGAACTTGATAATGCCATTTAACATTACATAAATGTTAAAGTTTTGAAATCTAATGCTGACTCTGTTTTGCTGCTTTTACGAGGTGCCATAAGTTACCAAGCGGTTTAGTAATCGTATGGATGATAGAAATTAAGTTAGATTGCGCCACAACGCGAAAAGCTTAACCAGCCAAGGAAGTGTTACACTTGATTATAACGTTTTATTACACTTTTATCTACAGGTCAACACTGCAAAGCATAGCTAAGGTATACTTTTAAAAAGTAGATTTTTGTCAAAGAAAATGAAAACAAGATGAGAATCTTATCATCGGGGCCTACCAGAAATAAAAAAGCCCAAAATAACTACGCCCTGGTAAGCTACTGGTATAAAAAGTAGTTACTAGAGAACACGGGTAACTTCTTATGAGTCGGTGACTGCCTAGGTCATCATGTTTTTTTCACCAGAACTGCAAAGTTCAGTTTCTGTAGTCATAGCAGCACTTTTGGTAATTTTATCAATAATATGCAAACAGACTTTTAATTAATAGCATAAACCTCTGTTTACTCATGAGCAAATACATGATTAAATAGGTACCATTTTTCTCATGCATCCACTCAAACAAACAAACAAACAAACAAACAGACCCAACACTCAATTCAAAAAGTACATATTTGAATGCAACCGTTACTAATCTGTGACCTACCTGTAGTTAATCTCCCCATCTTTATCTTTGTCAAGTGAGGCGATAAGACTGAAGAGCTCATCAGTCCGAAGTGGGACACCTGTTTCCTTCAATCCGTGAACGAATTCTTCAACTGAAATATTCAAACTTTTGTCTTTATCTGTCTGGCTAAAGAAGTCAAGCAGTCTAATTTGATTTTCTTTAACATAATCTTTCAGGATTTTCATTGGCTTAGGTCGATCTTTACCTTTTCCATGGGCGCCTCCTGCACCACCATGTCTAATAATCAGTTTGGGTTTTAGTGTTTTTAACTCTTCCATTAGCATATAAAATTCCGAATTTACTTGAATATCCTGAAGCGAAGTTTAAGAAAAATTACTTTTAAATACACATAAGGCTGATATTTGTTTTTGAAAATATGATTTTGCAGGCAAAAGGCCAGATATTAAGTGGATGTATAGAAGTATAGATGTATTTCTTGTGGGGAAACCGTTCCGCACTGTCGCCTCTTTAAAAGTATCATGCATGCAGTACAATAGTTTTGGAGGCAAAGTATCAATGCAACATATAACAACAAGTTCGAACCGTTAAAGCAACATTATAAAGTCAATGTAAACGTTAAGTATAACGAGAGAGAGAGAGAGAGAGAGAGAGAGAGAGAGAGAGAGAGAGAGAGAGAGAGAGAGAGAGAGAAACACAGAGAGACAGAGAGACAGACAGAGAGACAGACAGACAGAAAGAAAGAGAGAG
>RDPX01000262.1:821799-846797 GCA_003991215.1 Morbakka virulenta
AAAATAAAGAGAGAGAGAGAGAGAGAGAGAGAGAGAGAGAGAGAGAGAGAGAGAGAGAGAGAGAGAGAGAGAGAAACAAACAGACAGACAGACAGACAGACAGACAGACAGACAGACAGAATGAGAGAACGTTTTGGGAACAAGTACAAAACAAAAAGCAAGGCTAAGTTTCCAAACGAATATCAAATGGTGTCCGAGTGTCAATTATTGATGATATGTATTATTAGCAAAAAAGGGAGTAAAATCCTTGGTCGACGTCATGTACTTGAGAACAGACACTGCTACAAAAACACTTTCGATTTCTACGAAATGTCGTCAAGAATCTCCAAAACAATTGAATCTCAAACTGTTAAGAGCCAAGGACTAGTCGAAGCAATGAATGGATATATGTGCTTTGAGATGAAATTGATTATTGATTATTGCGAAATAAAGTCGAATCAAATACTATACTCAAGCGTTGGAAGGCATAATCAGAAACCCGATACCACAATGAGAAATCAAATGGTAGCAAGAGAAGACTGCTACGCCCAATAACTCAATATTTTATTCAAAACATTTTCTGGCAATTACCCGTTTACCCCTGAAAAAGCTTTAATAAATTGCTAAAAGTTAAGATACGAACCTTAACTCTCCTCTACCTTACCATTCCCATTTGGTTCAAACCTATCAACCACAGTACATAGTACAAAAGGGTATTCGATTCCACTTAACAAAACAATTTTCGTAAAAGTTGTTCCAAAATAGTTTGCTTTACTATTCATTTGTTTTTCCATCCTGTTTTCATTTTGACTTTGACTTGTATCACAATTTTACCCAAGCCCCTTTAAATTCCAGGACCTTAAAGCAGGCAGTGTTTAGCTCACCCTAGAAGATGCTCATTATAAAGACCCTACTTCATATAAAATAAATTTGTATGCAATAAATGTTTAATTTTCGGGAGGCATTAAAATACAAATGCCAGATTATAAGCAGGTTGAGGCCACTAGTGTTTATAAACACTGTTTATGCAATTGTTCTACTCCAATTTAAACTTTGCGTTTGTGCAATAAAATTTTACAAGACGTCGTAGAGATGACGTACGAATCCGTCTGTCTTAGGCATCCGTTGAGATTCTCTTAATCATCATGGAAATGAATATGGTGCGGTAACTGTTATAAGGTGGAGTACTGGTCAAATGTACATTTGTACAAGCTGTACTACTTTTGCTTATAAAGAGAAACGATTTATTTTCTTTGGAATACCCTTCAAAGAAACCCGAAAAGTGGGTTACTTAATGTAAGTATGAACGCTATCTCCCTTTACAAATAGTCTTTACGTACTTACTAAATTGCAGTCATTATCATGCTTAACGGAAAACACGTCTCACGCGAGTACACCCAAAAAGCGAGAAAAAAAAAATTACAAACCGTCAACTCTATTTCGATGACAGCACTCCTTGCATTATTTTTCAGTGCATTAAGAATTGAGTATGCACCGTGTGTCTGCATGGGATTTCGGCCAACCTAATGAGTAAAAATGTTAGTTGGAAAAGGAATATGTTATATACTCGATAGCAGAAAATATTTCCATTTATATACAAGTAAAATGGGTCATGAATAAAGAAAATAGTTGAAGTATTATATCCGGAACTTGAGAGGTTGTAGTAAGAAACATTATCGTAATGCTTACTTTATAATTATCAAGCAATGTCGAACACGATTTAACAATATAAAAGTACGGGGTTTATCAAAACTTTTTAATGCGTGGTTGTACTTTCCACTCGGAAGATATGGAAATAATATCGCATAGATTTATGTCCCTGACAGTTCATCCTAAAGTCATGCCTTTATCAAACGATAATTTTTTATTTTGAGGGATAAATTACTTAAAGGGCCATAATAAGTTTGGATTTGCAGTTTATCTAGTTAAACAGAAGGGAACGTACAATTGGTGCTTACGTTTTTTCATCAGAGTATTATAAAGTTTCCTGACACCATGTCACTAGCTTGTCTTTCCAAAACTGCCGGATAAACAAAGGATTCTGATCTATTACTAAATACTAAGACCTTGCCTAACGCCTATTCGAATAAGCAGAATGAGAAACTTGACATGACAACCATCGAGTAAGAACAACCATTTAGAATAGTTTCCGATCCTTTCAGTTGTTGGGGCAACAACAAGAACTTTATAAACACAATATTTGGGTCAACAGAAAAAAGTTTATTTTACCAAAATAACCATCAGGCCGCTTTTGACATTCTCAATATTAAATTTGATTGCCTTGATTAGGAACACGTCCATTCTTGAAAACTAGCAAAACATCCCGAAGACCGGCAACAAATGGTTTGTAATTTATACTTATACTTTCCTTCTACAAAATATACAAAAAATTCACCTTCAGAACTTTAAGCGCGTCATTTACAGCCAGACCTTTTGCTAAACTGATAGCTCCGTCTGATGTGATCCGATTATTACTAAAAGTAACCATCAAAGTAAACAAATGTTATTACATAAACAAAACTCAAGTAAGACAACTCTTCGCTTATAGGAATGAGACACAACTCTCTCTCTCTCTCTCTCTCTCTCTCTCTCTCTCTCTCTCTCTCTCTCTCCATCCATCGGCCTTTCTTTCTATCTGACCATTTCTCTATCTATTTATCCATCTATCTATCTATCTATCTAATCTATCTATCTATCTATCTATCTATCTATCTATCTATCTATCTATCAATCCATCCACCTACCTATCCAGACATTTTTGGGAGTGGGCCTACATTTTCTATTATTAGTCTTATTAATGGATCTTTCCATTATGAATTATATCCCTTTTGATAATTGATCCATACTTTGCTAGATTCTTACTTCTTCTCTTGACTCCCTGTATTAACATTCTGATGATNCATCCCGAAGACCGGCAACAAATGGTTTGTAATTTATACTTATACTTTCCTTCTACAAAATATACAAAAAATTCACCTTCAGAACTTTAAGCGCGTCATTTACAGCCAGACCTTTTGCTAAACTGATAGCTCCGTCTGATGTGATCCGATTATTACTAAAAGTAACCATCAAAGTAAACAAATGTTATTACATAAACAAAACTCAAGTAAGACAACTCTTCGCTTATAGGAATGAGACACAACTCTCTCTCTCTCTCTCTCTCTCTCTCTCTCTCTCTCTCTCTCTCTCTCTCTCTCTCTCTCTCTCTCTTTCTCTCTGGGAACCAATTATGCTGTAGCACATAACACCTGAAATAAGTACAATACTGGCTAGCTGATAGCTCCACACATTTATGACATTAAAAGAACTGCTAAGTACACTTGAAATTTCAATAACACAAAAATCAAACATGTTTCAATAAAAAGGTGACCAGGCATCAATTGACAAATTGACGTATGGAGCTTTAAACTGTAAAAATGTGAAATCCAAATAAGCAAGTAGTTATACTCTATGCTGCTTCCTATTACTACAACTCAACCAGTACAATGATTCTTAGATCCGATCCGATCCAATCCGGTACAATCAGGATCCCACCAGAACCAACCGCAATCTTAATTTTACATCTAGGCTCTTTCAATACAAAAATACTAATAGCATTAAGATAAATATAATAACACGTTGAGCAAGAACAGTATTGCCCGCAGAAAGATATTTCGGAATAAAGACGCAGTAATGCTTTGACACACGAACAAAAGACACAAGTAATATTCTCGTCAATTCTTTCTATCATGCTGACACTGGCTATGTTTTGCAACAGTAGTGTGCCCAACAACTATTCCTTGGTATTTATCACAATTATTTTGACTAAAGGCTAGATTAACATAATGTGGGACCTCACATACTACCCTTGCTCAGTTTATCTGCACGATGCCGAACTTTTGTCGCATAAAACAGTTTTTCAAAACGCACCAACTTCTACGCTTGTGTAAAGGTACAAAAAAACTAAAAATTCCAATGGGAAAATACTTATAAATCACAGCAGAAGGTAAAAGCCCTGTCGGGTGTTGTAGCCATTAATTAAAAAATATATCTTACCATTAGGAAGGGATAATAAGGGTAACATACAATAAAACTGCATACAAATTTTGCAGTGGTTTTAAAGGCATAGAAAATTAAACAATATTAACTCAGGATAAACTCTTAAATCAAAAAAATGAAAAATTAACAGCCAACATAATTTTCTTGATTATAAATATGCTTGATTTCATTAGGTAACGTGGTTACATCACGCCTTTGTACATGAAATAGAGTCATTGGATCACTCACAACGACCATGCGGTAGCAAAATTAAGGTATAAGTGGAAGGAAAGGTAAAAATAAAAACAAAAGGTTTGTTGAGTGTCAGAAAACAGTTTTACGTTCTTTACATAAGTGAATATCCTTTTTAAAAAAATTATCTTTTAGAAAAACATTTCAATCAACTTCTCTTTTAAACCTCTGCTGATATCAAATGGTAAACTTAAACTCGGTAAAAAACGTATCTATCTATCTATCTATCTATCTATCTATCTATCTATCTATCTATCTATCTATCTATCTATCTATCCATCCATCCATCTATCTATCTATCTATCTATCTATCTATCTATCTATCTATCTATCTATCTATCTATCTATCTATCTATCTATCTAATCAGTCAATGCATATGAAGTCTTTTGTATGGGTGTCGTCCATGCATGGTCACTGAAAAATTTTGTCTCGCATAACCAAAATAGGCTCATCAGAGTGTAAGTTATAAATCAGAAAAGAATCGTATTGACAATATGCGCCACACACTTTCATTACTATATAACTGCCTTGGAAAATACGATTTGGTAAAAGCACTGTTTTCAGGAAAAATGAAATTGGTAAAACAGTGGGGAAGGGGATACGAATGAGGGAAATATTCCGAAGGAAACCCGTATTTTTGAAAAAATGTTTTTCATGGCCGCCTGATGTTTTCTTTATAATGAAATCAAAAATCATACACTGTGACCTAATTTGATGTTCTTATTACATTTTTGGTTTGTTTGTTGATCCTGATTGACCTAGAGGCTCACAGCTTCCTTCAGAATTGCGTAGTTCTTGAATTATATCAGGTCACAATTAAAGTTTCAAGGCAACAAACTAACATACACATTTTTAGCCAAAAGTTAAAAATAGAAATACCTGAGGTCCAGTTCTAGAAGAGTTAAATTGTATTTCAAAGCTTCTGCTATAGCAATAGCACCATCATTGCCAAAACCATTCCAAGATAAATTCAAAATTTTAAGAGTTGTATTTGTCTAAAAAGATCCGATGTATATATTAAACGCAAACATCTAAAAGCTAAGAACATATAAAGGGCAAGTTCAGGGAAAAGGGTTTTTCAAAAATCAACTATACTCAAACTGATCAATGTCTCTGCAAATGTAGACGTGTAATTCCATAACCTGGTGTAAACTTGTTAATATTGTTTTCATAATTTAACTCTTTAAACAAGCACAATTGAAACCGAAAGAGCAAATGCCACAAAGAGAATAATGACAACATGAAAGAAAAATTTAAAAAAAACCCAGACTATTTGAATAATACTGCAGACACATATCATTGCCTAAATAAAGGATGTCAAGAGATAATACTATAAACATAAAACCAACATTAAGCAGTAGGTCAAAACAGTATTACAGAAAAATCTTTAAAGTTCTAAGCAGGAAAACATAAAGTATATCAGGTCACCACGTTACAGCTGCATTTGCTGGGTTCACATCATTAAGCATTTCCTCCCCAAACCAGAAAGGAATTAAAGCACTGATTTCATAAAAAAAACTTATTCCTTTTGAAAATTTATAAAGATGTATAAAAATGTAAAACAAAGCTATTCCTGTTTATTTTACAAAAAAATTCACATTTTTGTGACAGGGTACGCTTATATTAATCACAAATTGATTTACAAATGAAGAAAAGTCACTTTCCTATTTCAAATCGTCATCTTTCATATAAGTTGGGTTGGTTACACTCTTAAACCAAAATAAAGCAGTTGAAGGTTGTTTGAGAAAAAAAGATAATGCAAAAAACGACTCTATATAAAAACTTTAAGGCGCATGAATCGGTTTCCTTCTTATATATTTGTTACAACTAATGACTTTCTGACTTTCTGATAACCACTTTGTTTACTGTGATACGAGTTTGTTAATCCATTTAACTTTAAATAATAAGTCTTAGCAAATCTGAACCAAATCCTCATGTGTCCTTATAGCATCGATTATACTAATAAACCAATTTCCTCAAAGTCCTGTCTTTCTATATATGTAAATAGCGGCACACTATCCATTCTTTAAATCCTGCTAGAATATTCATCAACTGAACATTGTGGTGATTATTGTCATCTATGTATCGCAATTACCCAAAACCAGATAAGCAAAAACTTTATATTTGGTAGGCTTTTCAAAGGAAAAACAGGCTAAAACAGATCTTGGCTCATTTATTTTGATATAAATATTAATGACACAACAGCAATTTTTTTTATCACCGATTTCGTAAACGGTTAGCGACAAGTAACTGTCGTCAAAGCATCCTTTTTAGCTCATGTTTTCAGTGCACAAATTTACGACTCCTAATAGTGTTATATGTACTCACTGCGGAAGTAGGTCAGGGTCATTTAACTCATAAAATGGCTTGTAAATTTACTTAAAAATTACAACTGCAAAAAATACCATAAAAATTACGAGCAAAAACATTTGGAAAGCCATTTCGGTCAATTCTTTACTTGCTGTTTTGTTAGTAAACCCGACAGGCTGATTACAAACATGATAAAACTTTTGATCGAAATGTTAAAAAAGTTCAACTTTATATATCGTATTTTCTCGAAAAGAAGCCCAGGCCTCTATCTACTTCTTTTCAAATGTGTGGCTTCTATTTATTTTTTAAACCACTGCATTGCATTGCATTCGAATTTGTTAGAAGCTCGAAACAGTTACTTGAAATTGTGAGAAGTGTTTTGAAATTCTATACTTACGTTAGTGTCAGGGAATAATTCACAATGGCAGAAAAAAGCAAGAGAAAGTTACGATTTCGAATTTAAGGACGATGTGATAAAGTATGATAGAGGAAAAGAGAAATCGAGAAGCAGCTTGAAAATATTCAGTTGATGAAAGTGTGGTAGAGAGATAGAGAAAAGCTATACATACAAGCCCGCCAAACTGTTGACAAGAAAACGAACTTTTTGGGGAGCTAAAAAATCTGTACAGGGAAAGTTCGCGTTCATAGGGAAATCTATGAACGCGAGTAACATTTTCATGTTCCATGCAAATTTATAACTTTTTGGGGTTTAGAACATGTTGAAAAACATGGTTCTAAAGAACTTTTAGGCAAGCAGAGGCTGGTTGTTTAAGTTTTTAAAGCGTGGCAACTTTTATACACGAAGACGCACAACCACTGGTCAGGCAATGCAAGAAGATGCTCTATCAAAAATAGCCAATTTTATAAAGTTATGTGAGAAGCAGAGACAAAAGTTTTCCTTTTCACTAGGTAATATTACTAACATGGGTGAAACTCCAATATGGGCAGATAGGCCCAGTGCCACAACATCTGAAACAAAAGTTTGCCGAATCGTTCGTATCAAAACGACTGGTCAGGAAACACAATTATCACTGTTTACTTGGCTGTCCAGCCATCTGTCATTTTACCTGGTCCAAAAATTAAACCAGATGTTGCTGAGATCAGTGGAGCTATTGTTAAGTGATTCAAGAATGAGTGGATGAATGATGAATTAACTTTTCAATAGGTATGTGAAGTTTGCATTTGAACAAAAGTTTTGATATGGGATTTCCTTAAATATCATATCCACGAGAAAATGAAGGAAAAATTCAGTAAAATAAAAACAGCACGGGATGTTATTCCTGGAGGCTGCACAAAGTTCCTAAAATCACTTGATGCTTCAATAAATAAGTCCTTTAAAACTTTCCTTTGACAATATTACGAATGCTGTTGAAAAGGTGAATTCAAATACATAATGGGTAACATAATTAAGCCTCCAAGCCAAGAATTGCAAGTAAAATAAGCGGTAGAGTAATGTAAAAAGATCACTAAAGATATTACCATTAAATCATTTGACACTTAAGGAATCACTACCAGCAATCTAGACAAAATCTATTGTCTCTCTGCTGGTCGGCCAATCGAAGAAGCTCATGTCCTTATGAATGAAAGGAATAAAGACCTTGAGTATGTTCCTCAGCCAACACTTTCCGCGACTGTGATATCATTATAATAGAAGATGAAACAGACTTGAATGAAGAAATAACATAGGACTGTGTAAGAGATACCTCTGTAATATAAAACCATTTATGCTTTATCTTTTTGATAGTACAATTCTTGTACTATCAGAAAGATAAACGAAACTTTTACCAGTAGGTATCTACTTCATTTACAAATTGAGAGTGTTTCAAGCCTATGCGGCTTGTGTTCGCAGGCGGCTTCTGTTCGAGAAGATATGGTATACAACAGTTCAACATCCATCGCTGAAAGACAACACTAACCTTGAGGGACAATGCAACGGCCAAAGCTCCTTTGTGTCTAAGATGATTCCAACTAAGATCTAATTCTTCTAAGTAGTCATTAGATCCTGTAGAACAAAATAGGTCACATAATGAAAAAATAATAATAATCTATCTGGAATTCAGCTAGTACGACTGGTATCGAGGGCAGTACCTTACTTTCAAGCTAAATAAAGGGTACATTTTGTGATAAAATGTTTTAAAAAGATAAAATATGGGGGGAAATAAAAAAGAGTTTAAATACCATTTTCTTTGGGTTTAACAAAGCACGACAAAACTCATTTATAAAACCCTATTAATGGCACAGAGAATTTTCTACCATAATTAAATTCACATACACAGTTATTCGACAAAATTACAAAATATAATAGCAGTATCTTCCAAATGCTCCCTTTATCAAATTATGTGTCGATAATAAACTTTGGGGCGCATGTTATGTAAGATACCTAAAGTGTAAATTTCAAACCTTCACCAACTATCTTACCAAATAAAATACAAGTTTTGTAACTCTTTTCGGGGACAGCCTTCTCAGTGTACAGTCACAACTTTGATAAAGATAATGACACTAAATCATGATTTGACTAGCACACAGGAATACATTTACGACTTAGCAACAGAAAAAAACGGGGTTGAGAAATGAAATATAATACCAATGGATGGTCCCAGATGCTGACCAGATTGTTGATCTAGACAGTTTCGGCTTAGATTCAGGTACTTCAGTGACGTATTAGTCTGCAATATCAAATAAAGAAAAGGTGAAGTACCAGTTTGGAAAGCATACAATTCTTTTCACAAGTGTCAAAACACAAGGTCACAAATAGCAAAAAACAAAATGTAAATTTCAGATCATTAATCTATTTCGTCAAAGCTTTGCTCGTCACTACAAACCCAAGTACAAATTCACGGATCACTATTTAAATCAGTGATAAGAAAAGAGAAGGCTGAGAGTAAACAATCGTCAGGTTGGTGCCATTCTCACTAAATTTTATCATTGTGAGTAACAATATACATTTGATGTAATGAAAAAATGGTTTCCATGATTAACAAATCTAAGCGTAAGTATGCAATTTAAAACAATGAATATGGACTTTAGACTTATCCATATCAGTTCTTTTTAGGTCAGTTAACCAATCTAGTTGACACGTATTGGTTTAAAGGCTATCTTTCAAGGATGGATGTTTTCATTTAATATTATACCAAGATTGCCATATCCTTGTGATATTATATGACCTACAATAAGTACCTGCCTTCTGTGGTACTAAAAAGGCTTATTCCGTCCTAAAACTGGTACAACTTTTATTCTGAAAAAAGAGACAGTAATTAATGTCCTCTTATTAGATAAAACAAACCTATTTGGTCCACTGCCTTAAGCGGCTGGGTTTGAATATTCTGCTCGCTATAAAAACGAGCTCCTTTCGACACTTAACATAAATTGACAGAATACAATCCCAATGAACTTTCCTCATCAAAATGTGACTTTGACAAAACGACTGAACTTCAATAAAAATCAGTAGCACCTCAGTCCATAAAGAAGTTCCACGAATAGTATGTATGGCAGGCAAAGGCACTAAAACCACTAGAAAAGTTGGGGGTTTTTTTCTAGTTAAGGGATCGGAGGGAGAATTCTAAGAGTTTTACAGTCTGTTTTCTTCAATGAGCATTTTGGATAGGCCAAGCAGAAGGCAAACTGGCAGCTTCTAATTGGTTTTAAATACATCCTTAACGTTTCGACATGTTGAATTGTTGTGAATCTCTCTACTAGAGGATCCGTGCTTAACTTTTTTTGGCATATCTAGCAGGCACACGTTCTCTAAAATTCATTAAACTAAATAACACTCTAAAAGCTCGTATAGGACAGTCAACTAATGAGTTGATGGTCTAATGTAAAAAGAGCTCTTGTTTGAAGAACTGGCACAGTTACTTTTAAACGCAGGCCTCTTTTGAGGTTAATACATTTAGTGGAGAGATCATGGAGCACGTCAATTCCTCCTTAAAAAATCCAATCTCGATCCTCTAAAAAGTAATTCACAGCAGCCATTACGTCATCATCAGTATCATAATGGCGACCGCCGTGTTCTTTCTACATCTTGGGAAAGAGGTAATCTAAAGGAGCCAAATATGATGAATACGTTAGATGATTAACCAGTTCCAATCCATATTCGTAAATTGTGGTCATTGCTACTGCAAAGTTCAGGGCTTTGTCTTGTTGAAAAATGACCTTGCAAAAATTAAGGTATTTCTTTCAAATCCACTGTATAGCCTGTCTGAAAATTAACATGTAAGCTGCATGAAAAAAAAAGCCCACATACACTTTTTCTTTCCACAATATTAGATACAAGTTATATACAGGCTATATACAAGAACTAGTTTATGGCACTAAAGATGTTGTAATACCGAAAAGCTTTTGTTTAACTTACAACTCCTGTTATCTTGATTTTTAAGTTGGCATTTGATGAATTTATCAAAAAGCTATCCTCAACCTTAAGTACTAATGCGTCCTCTTAAAAGCACCTGATAATTCTGATGTAGCAAAACAGTTCAAAGGTCAACTCCTAAACTTTTGAAGCATTGACCTAGAAATTCTTGCGTAAGACTACACCGCAATAGTTAAAAATATACAATAGCTACATCATTGAGCAAACAAAAAGATTTAAATCACCTCATTGTAACTTTCGTTCTTGTTAAAATACGTAACGAAGAAACAAACTGTCTGTCCAGTGAAGAGGTTTTTCTCAAATAGTCAGCGAAAAGGCCGACAAAAGAAGTACGCTATTCACTAGATCTGGCTACCATACTCAAAATATACAAAAAAGAAACATAACAAGGTCTTATGTGGGAAGGCATATATATATACATGAAACAGTCTGTGCCTGGAATGGAGGGTGGAGGGAGGAAAGGGAAATTAAGATGTAAGTCATGGAAAAGGACCTGAATTAAGCACATGTGGCGTACAATCTTTTAAGGTAATAATTCATGGACATACAGCTGCTCCAGCAGGAAGAGCTTGTGAAATACAACCCTTTGAGTGCTGACTACTAAAAAAGGATTGTATTATTCTTAAGTCGCTATTCCATGTCTCAATTGCGGGTGTGCACAGGTACTTAGGCTGGAGGGGTGACATTCTTGAGAATAAACAAGGAGTCCTATTAAGCCAGTGCTGGTGTTCATTATTTAGTACTTGATACCATTACACAATCCAAGTGTCTATTTCCGTTTAAAAGCATAGAGTTCTTACTATGGTTATTGAATTGGGAAAAAATTAATCCCGAATCCCAACAAAATTGAAAAGTTAACATTGTGATTAGTGTTGTACTTACACCTATAGATTCAGCCAAAATAACAGCACACTTTGCATCAAATTCATTTCCTATTTATTTTGAATTGAAAAAAACGTCTTAAAAAACAATTATTAAAAACAAGGCAATCCTTTAGCTTAAGAAAGGTATTGCTGGAACGCAAATATACATATAATTTCTCTTCAGTATAGAATGATAGCGATGATTTAAAAAACAAAGCAAATTTAATACAATGTATCAGTGTTAGATATTCCAATATTAAATTACTGTACTAATATCATATTATTTCAAAGAGTTTTTTATTTTCTCTGAAATAACCGAACAAACTGAAGTAACAGCTGCGAAAGAGGCTCCGATGTATCCTTCATCATTACTATAAATCTAAAACAGATCCATCAGAACTCTTCAGATACGGTTTTTAGAAGATAAATTATGCCTTAATCAACTTACGTCGCATGCTATCAAACTCCTTTTGTATGTTAGCCAGAAATGAAGTCTTAATCAATAGCAATGCTTCATCAAAATTATAAAAATATCTTTTATTAGGGGACTGGTTTTGTAAAAGAATCGCGGTAAGTTTCAGCTTTCTTGACTGTTATACAAAAAATTAAAATATTCTAAGCAACAAAATGAAGTTGTTGGTGACCGCTTATCTACCTAAACTGTCTTGTTACCTTCGCCTCCATCTTGTGCTGATACCCCGTTTAAGCTCTGAGCCAAGTTGAGTGAGGGAGAGGTCAATTTTGGTAGCTAATGGTTGTTTTCCAGCATGCGTATTTTTCCAAGCGACCGGAAAATCCTGTCTGATCACTTTAGTGAACGCCAGGTTTACAGCTCTATATAAATCATGAAGTTGTAACCAGAAAACAACTACGGATAAAAAAGCTCCTTCTACTTATATTTTGAAAGCTAAAGGGGGTGACATTGATGAAACGGGGATCAAAGTCATGTGCGAGGAAACTTTTTGTTGAAAGAAAATCAGACGATTTTAGTACATTAGTTAAGGACAAGACATTATACCTTATCGGGGAAAAAATATCGGGAAATAGTGACGAAATTTTTTGCAAGTGACGAAATTTTCCCCCGATATTTTATTCCCCGACCAGCAGTTTTCCCCGACCAGCAGTTATCCCCCAATTTTTCATCGATCTTTTTGGTTGCTTGTATAATGTGTTTTGTTTACACCTGATGGCTACCATTATGAAGAAAGATTCCCTGCAAGCATTCTCCGCTTTTTCTGGCCGTGTGCTATGAATGTGGCTAACGTATGGCGAAAGTAAGGAAATGAAAAGAAAATAACAACAATGGTATAAACACAACAAGATGTACATATGAAAACTTTAAAACCCAGTAAACGATACCTATCAAATAAGTTTTATATATACAAAAAGAAATTGTGCATTCGAAAACTTTAATAGCTTTCAAAAAAGTTCTTATAATTTCTGGAAGCAAGGAACGGGTTTTCAATTCTTTCAAAGACTTCTTTAGATTTTTCTACCGCCTCTGTGATCCCTGCTGATTTAAAGCCGTTCAAAATCAAATCACTGCGCCCTCGAATTGATTGATTGCCGCGCGAGAACAGGCATTGGCCACAAACTCTATGAAAAAGAAATACTATAGGACTGTCAAGAGTACCTCATGCGGAATGTGTGGCCAACACCCAGAAGGAATCATGCACATTGTCAGTGAGTGGACGCCGCTTGCTCAACGCGAGTACAAAAGGCAACAGGACAAAATGTGCTCGAACCTTCACTGGAACCTTTGTCGGAAGTATGGAATCCAGGTGGAAGATCAATGGTATAATCATGTACCGAAAGCAGTCATTGAGACTGAAAAGTTCAAGATTCTGTGGGATTTTAAAGTACAGACCGACATTCGACTTGAACATAATAAACCAGACATCACGGTCCCCTTGTCCAGGCGACCACAGGGCTATACAAAAAGAATGCAAAAAGATCCTAAGCTACTATGGCCTGAAAATTGAAACCCAATGTATGCAGAATGTTAAAGCAACTGTTACCCCAATCATAATTGGAGCTCTGGGAAGTATTCCACCCAGATTGAAAGGATTTCTGGAGCAACTGAACATAGAGGATGATATTGGCACCCTCCAAAAGTCTGTCTTATTGGAAACTGCACACATTTTGCGAAAAGTTCTCTGTATCTAAAATACCTTCAGTGTCTCAAGTCCAATGAAACGGACCTGATGCTGAGGATGACGATACCGGAAGTTAACACCAATACTGTGCGAATCAGAATAATAACAATAACAATAATAAGAATAAGAATAATAAAAAATAATAACAATAAACGATGGAGATTGATAATCAATAAATAGAAAGAGATGAAGGATCAATTTGTAAGAGTAGACGCACAAGACTAATTTTCAAATCCAAACTGGACGGAAAGAACAAAATACACGCCATAAATAGTTGGGCAGTGGCAGTATTGAGGTATAGGGAATTGAAGTAGAATGGAAATGTGATGAGCTGAGGGAACTGGACAGGAAAACATGAAAGCTCCTAACAATGCATAATGCTTTTCACCCTAAAAGTGATGTGGACAGATTATACCTAGGTAGGAAAGCGGGTGAAAGAGGACTTATGAATTGCGAGGATACAATTAAAAGTGAAGGGAATAATCTTTAATGGTACCTCAAAAATTCCAATGATTCATTACTACAAGCAGTGAAACATATTGGTATAATTGAATACCAATCAACGGTTAAAAAGGAAGATCTAAAAAATACAAATACGGAAAAGAAAACAAAATTGGCTGGGAAAGCAGATCTATGGACAATTTATCAGGAATAAAAGTGAAAATACTGACGAGGAGAAATCGTGGATCTGGATAACACAATCAGATTTGAAAGTGACCACAAGAGCTTTAATATTTGCTGTCCAGGAGCAAGCAACACGGACAAATTATGTTATTTATAACATTGGCAAAAGCACCGATTCACCTAATTGTAGAATGCGTGGAGAATGGGGAGAAACAGTAAGTCATATCCTGAGCGAGTGTAAAAAGCTTGCTCAGAAAGAGTACAAAAGACGACATGACAAGGTCGCTAAAATTGTCCATTGGAAGTTGTGTGGAAGCTGAATCTTGAAAGAGCCGAGAAATGGTATGCGCATGAACCCAGAGCAGTATTGGAGAATGGAAGTCACATACTATTATGGGACATGAATACTCAGTGTGACAGTGTCACTGCGGCACGACGACCAGACCTCGTAATTGTTGATAAGACTTTTTTTATTATCTGATTCAAATATCAAAGCTTTAATTCATAAGCAGCATTTAATTAGCTAATTTCTCATGAATTAAAAGGTTTACATAGCTACCAATGTAAACTACAAAAGCACTCAGAGTGCAAACCTCCAGCAAGCAGCTACAACATTTGGAAATATTGTAGTCCTACATTTATTTGAATAAAGTCAAATGCTTTGTACAATAAGCATTATCCTTCAATCGTCATGCTCTTGTGTTAATATGTTATATTTAATGACCCTTTTGGGGTTTGGTTCATTTTTCATTTTTTATTTACTTCGTATCTTTTTTTCAAAAACAATAATAACACATGCTTCCATTTTTTTTGAAAACACGTTTTGTTTGTTATATATATTTCAATGCTATTCTGGCGTACATTAGGTGCATGCTGTTTTACTCTATGGATCAAACTTACGGCTGAATATTTACATTTTATCATTTAAGGCAAAAAGATAATCTTCTTGATGAGGGTAATAATTAGAAATTGTTACTCTATTCTTTCACTTTTTTTTCATTCCAAAGTTCAAAAAATGAATCCAATATATTTATTCTTCTGATAATATTTCTGAAAACACACAAACATCTTATGAAAAAGGAACAATATCAACACCTACCACATAGCTTTAGTCTTTTAATGTTATCAGTACTCTGTATCACATCACAGATTGAAATTAAACCATTTAATCCAACTCTGTTTTCGGACAGATCCTACAGGTGTAAGTATAAATAAAAACAAGTCATTTGTTTGAGTTAAATTCGTGTGTTTCATTACAATTGTTAAATAATAAAAGCGAACTTAAGAAACAACACCATTAAAATACGTAGTACAATTAAATTTGTAATGCTCGGCATGCGTGGAAAGATCCTTTATCGTAGAAAAATATACCAGTTCAACCGTCAGCAAAAAAACCAACCAACCAAACAAACAAAACAACAGAAAATTTACCTTACCTGGTACTCTAGAACAATTATGTGGGGTTTTTAAGTAATATAGTTATAAAGACGTGAAAAAAGGTAAAAATAAGCTACACGTAATATGCAAAATATGCCTTACTTTTCTGCAGTAAATACTTCAACAGAAACATAGTCTGTGTTAATTCTATTAAGCACAAAACGCTGTAAGTCTAGCCAGAGTCTTACCAGCTACAGGCACTATCTATAGAGCATAAAAGAAACTGAAGCACACAAACAGCTGATGTTGAGTTACCCTTCAACAATCATAATAAGTAACTCAAAAACACCGTATCACAGTACACAAGGCACATGTAATACGAGCATCAAGCAAAAATGTCTAGACTCTTATGAAACTTCTCGGCAAGATAATTAAGGGTGCAAATTAAAAAAGAGGGTGTGAGAAAAAACGGAGCTCTAGCTAGGAGCTTAAACTCCATTAGTAGATTTTTATAATCCCAGCCATGTTGATCTTCGAAAAGAGAAAAAGGTTATAGTACTAGATCAAATGGCTCTCCAATGTGACAAACACATGGGAGTAATTCTGAGCAAAGCCAGTAAACTGCATTCAATTGGTCTAGTCTAAGTGAGTGACAGTAATTATTTAAGAGAGCTGTAAATTGAGCACTGCAATGTATTTACAAACATCGATGAAAGAGATGACTATTGAATCTAGGGATTTTCTTTTATAGTGTGAGTAATCCTTCGCAGGCCTGTTAAGGAAAAGATACATACGAGTGGTTACCGCAAAACTTAGAATAGCATCTCATTACCATGAAGCAACGTACTAAATTCGTAGTAAAAGTGGTCGTTTCAGTCTACAAAAACAAGGTTGAATTAACAATCTACTAATTCTCTCACAGAAATCTTTCTTTTTCTTTTTTCCCTCATTATCCTATTGTATCTTTACAGAATCTTCATTGAAACTTGATTGAAGTTCAGTCTCGATTCAACATTGTACTTAAGTGTAAAGTGTTGTCACCAGGCACCATAAGCGAGTTGTTTCCACTGGGATAATATGAATGTAAATTATGTAGTTATTGATAAAGAAATAGCAAATTTTTTACCATTGACACCTTTGTGGAACAGTTCATGTTGTCATGTATTTTTGCTACTTCCAGGTTTTACAAATCAACTATTTGTTTGTAAGTGGCATCCCCGGTCCGGCGGTCACCGTTTTCTTTAAGTGAACAAAATTCATTTCTGTCCTGTCTCCAAGTGACACCAATGATATCAAGGACCGCTTCTCTTTGCTTTACTATGCCTTCCAGAGGATTTCTTTGTAGATAATCATTGCGCATTAAATATTAAAAGTAGTGTAGTTTTCTCTCTTACATTATTCTAACCAGTTTTGTCTTCAAACCAGCCTTGGACAGCAAACCTGCATTGGTCATGCGATCAATCCAGCTTAAATGAATTACTCGTCTATACTGTCTAGATTTCAAACGTTTCTGGTCCCTTTTTGGTCATCTTTTATAGTGCCCACATCACCTCGTATAGTAAGGCCGACCATATGTAACAAGTTAAAAATCTCATCCGTAAAATTGGCGGCAATTTACGGCGGCACAGTATATGTTTCATGTTGTTTAAAACAGTTCTTGCCTGTTCAATTGGCTTTTAATGTCATCATCAACTTCTTATCTATAAATTTCTGGCCTAAATAGGTAAAGTTCGCTACTCGTTTCATCTGCTGATAGCCCAGTATTATTTTCACTCATGAAACTGATGCTCTCTTTCTCATGATCACTGTTTTTGTTTCCTTCGCATCGATTTCCATTCCGATTTTTTCCAACGTAAATTCACTCTTGTTGCAATAGTTCCATTTCTGAAGTCGCTGTTAATGCAGTGTCATCTGCATACTTAGATTACCAATTCTTCTTCCACCCAGTGAAAACCCCAACGTGACTCCATTGATCTAAATGTCATTTTGGTGAACAAGTTGAGTAAGTAGGGTGAAAGAAAGAACCCTTGTCTTATACCTTTTCTGATCCTCATCTTCTTTGAATTGGCACTTTCTGTTTGCACCACTGCTACTTGCTTTAATTATAGTCGAGCTATACTCAACTTTCTAACCAATAAGGTTTGTTTTCAGTATCTCACATGCCTTATGTACACATCCATTTCTTTCGTTGATGGTTCTAACTTCACAGAATTTTTTCCCTGGTGGCATTATCTTTCCTAAGGCCACTTTGTGATTTACTTATTTCATGTTTATTTTCTTCTTATATCTTACAAAAATCACTTTAAATAACACTTCAAAAAACAAGCCAATTAATGGACAGGTGACTGACATGTTTCTTACGGCATGGCAAAAAACTAAGTTCTTCGCATCATTTGGCTTATATCTTGCACCACATATTTCATTACATAGTTCTGTGACCTTTGTAGTTCCCTTACTATCCAGGGCTTGGAGTATTTTTGTCACATCATAATCACCAAGAGTTTTAATTATCGAAACTACTTTTAACTGCATGTTCCACTTAAGCTTCAAGTATTTTTTTGATTTTCAGTTATTTAAAATTTGGAAGATCGTCACGTTTATCATATTAATGGTTCCGAAAATACTCGTACCGTCTATCTTTGATATCTTGCATGTCAAAGGGCTGGGAAAAAACCAATTTATTCGTTAAACTAAAGGAGACTAACACGTCTACAGAAATTTATCATAGAGGCCATGTTATTTTTTATGTTTTCAGGAACAAAATACGATAGCATCTTCAATTTTCTAAGTAAAAAATGCACAACTCTTTCTTACTCCATCTTTACTCACTCACAGATATACGTCTCAATAAACCACAAACTGCTACTTAGCATAGAGTATGATCGATACACATCCACAGAAAGCCATAGTTGTCTGCCATTCCCAATCATCTCAAAACGTTTGGAAGCCTCAAAATAAGTTGCAACGAGATCTTGTGATGTCGGAAACTGCACCCACTAAGTACACATGATGGATAAGCTAATTAGGGGTTTTTTATCACATTAAATAGCCAGACGACTTTAATCTCCTTTTTTCACAATGCTATAAATGGTCTTTGTTCCTCTTCGATATCCAGCCCAAACACTTTATGGTCAGAATACCCGTTAAATCCTAATGAATGTGCTTAGGTGCCAATGACAATATACCTTTTCTCAAAGGTGGTATTTTCAGTGATCAAATCTCACAGACAAACAGAAGGGCTATGGTAGAGAAGTACTGCATCCATAGCAGTTCTTGACATTGAAATTTTAGTGCTTAGTGAGATTTACAACCCGAAAAAAATAATAGTTTGCAAAGCTGGAGAAACAACTGTGCAGAAAAAGTAATAACCTTATTTTCATTCCATAGATCCACCGATCCGTAAGGAACACCTTAGACCCATGGTGCTTGAAGAAGGGAACCTCTTTGCATCTTTCATAGTCGACCACAATAACGCTCTTATGAGGTGTTCATCAGTAAGTTGATATATCTAACAGTTTCAGCAACATTACCAATTTATCTCTGTATCTTTAAAAAATTGTCACTTAGAACAGCAATTTCATTAACTTAGCTAAGATAAAAAACAAATTTTAATGGTGCAATCATAACCACAAACCACGAAGTCAAGAACATGTATTTTCTACAGTAGTAGCAAGTAAAATAATTTATGCAACAATATTATATTGTCATTGTCTTACCTCCAAAAAACTACTTCATCAAGAAAAAGAAGGTCAAGACACATTGTATATTGACATAAGCTAGTAAAATAATACTTACAATTTCTGAAATATAACAGTTTTCCTTCAACATTTCGCATATATACAGTGTACCTTCTGGGCCAAGTGCATTGTCAGAGAGGTTCAAGTAGAGAACAGATGTGTTGGTCTAGAGAAAAACACAAACATTCTTCTAGTAATTTCTGCTCTTGCCAAGTCCTTCTCAAATGTACAGAAAAGCAAATTTTATAAGTAAGTCTTGCAAAACCATATATGACAGTATTTTTGACGACGAGAGATTTTACATTTACATGACCACCTGCAACTGTTGCTATCATTGAAGAGGGAGATATTTTGCATGCAATGAGATTTAGTTACTTTCTACCATAATATGAGACTCAAACTTTCACTTATTGCTTTTTTGTAAAATAAATATCAAAAGAAGTAATAAGCTTTGTACATGTGAATGAATATAGCCAACAAATGGTTGCAATATATTTCGTGTTATAAACACATCATCAGGCAATTACATCTGAAAATGTACTTAGACTAAAAGAGCAACTATAAACTGGAATATACTAAAGAACGATAAAGATATCAGCTATCAAACTGACTACAACTTAATGACTAGTTCTCTACTCCTGTACTCATCCTTGTTATTAATGGATTGCTTGCACTTGCGAATGTTCAATGGTTCGAGGGTTAGTAGAAAAACTTCTCTGCGAGATGATAAATGGAGAATTTCAACATATTCTTCGGTGAAGGTCGTGTTACACTGGGTGAGGTGGGATTTCAAGGAGCCTGCTCTCTGGAAGTGCTCCTTGAAATGGGTATGCAAATGCTGACCAGTCTGGCTGACATAGCATGCTGAACAGCACCGGCAACTGGTCGGTAAACAATCACGCTTTTTATTAATTTCTTAACAGAAGGTTTAAAAGAGGGAAGTACCGTTTTCAAGTTTCTTAATGTCTATACTGCAAAGGATACTTATTATTCTGGTGCCTGTAATGGAGGTTCATCCGGCTGAAACCTGAACAAAAAGGTTGGGTTGTATGGTGGGCAGTGTAGCTGTGGGTTTGCTGGTTATAAGGGCACCAGGAGGTTGGGACTCTGTAAAGCGAATAAGGCGAAGGTCTTGGCAGTTCCAACGAATAATCTGACCAACTGTTACAATCTTGTGATGTATAAGCATGGTTCCCCAGTAGTAGAGTGCACTGTTGCAGGTTCCCGATGGTTAAGTGTAGGGTGTTGTACTGTCCTTGATGTAGTAGGGGTAGATCGATGAATCGAGCATGCTGGTTGGAATAATTCTGACCTTGTCTTTCCTACAATTCCTTAAATTCTTAAAATGTATTGAGAGATGGGAATATCGTGACTGATCTTTGATGGTATGACGAGATTAATTTTCTTCAAAAAATTACATGTGCAGTTCTTGAATGGATGCTGATGTTGGTGTGGTCCTAAGATGGTGTAAAGCAAGGTCATAACCCATATGAGATTCCTTGGCTTTCTTAAATGTGTTATTTATCGTTCTCATTTAACGTTCAATAAAGCTTTGCTTTATTGAAAGTTAAGTGAGAACGGATAAGGATATCGAGGTGACATAGCAATGTAATCAAAACACCATCGATTTGCAAATTCTGTGAAGACTGCACTGTGAAAGAGAGGACCATTACTACTTATTACAAATAAAAAACGTCATATCCTTTACAGACTTGCTCAAGAACTGAAACTACTCTGCTACTCGGCGATTAAGGTGGTATTTTTAAAAAAACAACATACTTCGAGTAGCAGTCGGCAATAATGAACCACTGATGTGGCTGAAATGAAATAAGTCTATTGCAATTTTGTTTATGCTTTCGTTGGAATTGAATGCTCCAATAAATATTCACCTGCTGAGAAGCTTGATAATTCTGAACAATTTGACATGATGCTGCTATTAGTTTTTCTATTTTAGTGTTTGGCCAATATACTGTTGCTCTGGCTAGAAGCTTGGTCTTTTCTTTTCCGAGATGACTGGTATGCAGGTGTTTAAGAATGTCAACCAAAAGTGCTTTGGGTATGACAACTTGGGTGCCTTTTAGGGCAATTCCATTCTCAATGGATAACTCATTTCTAAAACCCCAAAAGGAACACAGAACTGGTATAAGGTCAAATATGTTTTCTGGGCAACCTGCCACAATAATAATCTTGAGCTGATGAAATGTCATGTCCTCTTGGGTTTCATGCTGCAGTTCCTGTCTTTGTGAGAGTAAAAATTCACCAAATCGACTCTGATATCAAAATCGATTGTTAAACAACTATGCACGTTGGGTAGTCTTGAGAGAGTATCGGCGAATGGCTTTTCTTTCCCAGGTCGACGATGGATTACAGAATTATATCCTTACATTTGATGAGCATTCGGTACAAACGAGGTGGAGCTGATGTAATTGGTATTGTTGAAATCGATGTCAATGGGTGATGATCAGTCAAAATAGTAAAGCTTCTCCGACTAAGAAATGTGTAAAAGCGTGGAACTCCAAATAAGATTGACAGAAGTTCCTTTTCAATACAAGCATAGTGCCATTCTTTTAGTGTTGGACTTTAGCTGGCATATGCAGGTGGTGTCAGGATACCTTGGGTATTCGGTTGCAGACGTGCTGCACTTAAACCTGTCATAAACACGCCACATTGTAAGTACATTGGTACTTTAGTTTGGTAGTAGTCGAGCAGAGAAATGTCGGAGGCTTCCTTCTTTAGTTGCTCAAAAGTTTGGATGTGATCTGACTCCCATATAAAGTCGGATTCTTTACAAAAAAGATCACGTATCACTGAAGACTTTGTGCCGTAGTCTTTGATGAAGTTTGCAAAATATGCCATGCGACGTAAAAATTGTCAAATCTCGTGTTCAGTTATAGGAGGTGCAACTGCGTGCAAATTCTAAACCTTCTTTGAGTAGGGCTGGATGCCTTTTGCTGAGTACTTACTTCCAAGGAAAGAAACACCGTGTTGATTGATTTCGTACTTGATGGAGTTAAGTACTAATCCACGGGTCTTTGGTACTGACATGAATTGGGAGGTTTCCATTATGTACTTCTGCAGTTTTGCCAAAAACTACAATATCATCTTCTCCGGCACATGCTCCCAGCCATATCTCTAAAACATGATCAATTTTAAGTTAGAATACGTCCTGACACACAGGAGGACCAAATTTAGTCGACAGAAATAATAGCGCCCAAATGCAGTTTGGAAATTTCTTAATTTCTGGTGTTCTGGGTCTATTTTGATTAGACCAATAACGACACTTTGCATCCAATTTTAAGAAAAACTTGGCACCTACTAATTTGTGATTAAATTCCACCGCGGTTGGTGTTTGGTAGTGTAGGCAAATGAGCAAGTTATTCGAATGCCTAAGTTCAAGACTTAAACGAAGATTTCCATCAGCGGTGGCGGCATAAATGGAGCTGACCCAGGTTGTGAGCTCTGTTATTGTACGTATTCCTTGACTTTCCATTTTACATAACTCAGCTTTTATTTTATCCCTAATAGCAATAGGAGCGCATCTTGCGGCATGCGTGTAATTGGATGCATTAGGATCAACTATCAATTTATGAATAGTAGTAATCTTCCCAACCCGATCAAATTATTCTGGGTATAGCTGTTTAAGATCCTCTGTGTTATTAACTGGTTGATTGCTGTGAGTTAACTGAGCAGTGTAATATTACTACCTTTACTTGCTTACAGGAAGTTAATCCTAGTATTGTTAGGCCAGGTACATCAATAACAATTAAGCTTAGTTGGTGTCACGCTGACTTATTAAATGAAAAGTTAATGGTCATTATGCCAAAACAATGAATAGGAGTACCATTTTAGGCAGTTAATCGATATTTAGTATGTTTAAGTAATGATGTTATACGCAGACCATTGTTACATAACTTGTTTGGAAAATTTTTGCTTGAATGTTCTTAATGACAAGGCATTGGCTTATACTCCAGTGCCCATATTCAACTTGTAATTGTGTGTACCTAGATTGTCTTTGAACAAAAGCTCAATTTCTACTTGCCTCTAGACACAATGATGACACGAGTATGTTGTAAAAACAGGACGTGTCAGTGTTGGCGGCAGGCTCCTCTGCGTTCTCCAGTTTATTTAATGTTGCTATGTTACTACGTGTAAATTGCCTGGAATGGGGTCTGGCTTAGCTTTGAAAGCTCTTTGGTTTTCTGTGTATGTTACATTTCGTAGTAAGACAAAATTTTGTCCAATGCCCTTGCTTGTGGCAACAGGTACAAATGTCGTTTCTGGCTCCGGAGAATTGTTTTCAACATACATTTGTACCACCACAGTCTTTACATACTGATTGCTTACTGGAATGTTTTACAAATATGACGGACTGTCCTGGGTCGCTCATAACCGATAGCTGTCTGATGTGTGATGCTGACACTTCACACATACAGCCTAGCTGAAGTGCTTCTCGTAAATTGTAACCTTTTGGCTTATTTAATAATTCTTTCTGCAATTCAGGCATAGGTGTACTTGTAATAACTTGTTCTATTACACGACCGTTAAGCTCAGATTCATCAAATTCGGATTTTATCGCTAAAAGCTTGCACTGGTTTGCAAATTTGTCTAAAGAGTCTCCAAATTCTTGTTTATATTGTCTATATTTTAAACGGCAAAATTCTAAAAGGTTCTGGTCGTTCTAGCTGTTCGATAAACTTAGTAAAAATAATATCTGGGCTTGAAAGTTGCTCTTCTGACAATGGTAAACTGCTATAGCGTTTTAAATCTCCTTCGCCTACCACGAATAATATGATCGGTACTTGATTTACAAAAGGTCAGTTTTTTTATTTCAAAATACACTCCTTAACGTTGGCGAAATAATCTAAATGGTTCAGCCTGGTTAATTGCATTTCAGTTCATATAAGGAATAGCGTCCCCTGTCATGATTGGTATCAATTAAGGCGTGTCGAAAAAAAGATGATTAAAACGTATACTTATTAAATATATCACGCCGTTGAGCTATGAATAAAAGCTGGCGTACGCTGGTTGCCTTACTCTCAGTCTCATCTGTTTATACAGAGCTTGATCTATTTGACCGTCTTTGTGTAAGGCGCTTTGAGAACATATTTTTTGTTCTTTCTGGTGTTTTTACTTCTTTCTGGTGGTTTGACTTGGTACATTGTTTGACTTACAGTGGTATAAAAGTCTATCAGCCTAAGCTAATACATCCTTAGGATCACAACAGTCAAGCGCTGGAGAAAGAGAGAGAGAGAGAGAGAGAGAGAGAGAGAGAGAGAGAGAGAGAGAGAGAGAGAGAGAGAGAGAGGGAGTGAG